>RJWM01010841.1:0-62763 GCA_004363535.1 Dasyprocta punctata
TTTGTATCATTTTGTTTTTGGTTCAATCCTACTACATCTGTTGGAATGGTCAGCTAATTTGAAGATAGCAAGGTATGTTATAGTAGCTATTGTACTCATATTATTGGTCTTCGAAGTTCTGTACCACTCCTACTGCTTTGTTTTGATTGACTTCATTTGTTACATTCTGTTATATTTTACTATCTTTAAAATAAAAAAAGACCATATTTCTAAATGAAATGAATCAGAAACAAAGGTTAATTGTCACATGATTTCTTTCATATAAAAAGCTCAAAGCATGAATAATTTAAAGATCAAAATACAAGACAGATGTAGGAAACAAGAAGGTAGACTTTGTGGAGCTGGGAAAGATATGGGGGATAGGAGAAGGAGAAAAGAGGAAGTAAAAAGAATTTAGATGAGATATGTATATATACCAATTTCCCTTGATGAATGTAATATGTATCATAAGCAAATGATAATAATTTTTTTAAAAAAATTTAAAAAGTAATGGCAGTTGGTGATGACAAATGGGCCAGAACTGTACAGGATTAAGACGAGAAATCACTGAAAGAAGAAAGTCCTTACAAGGCTACCAATTCTGTAAAAGCCGATTTTGTGTTAAAAATGCTGGTTAACATGAGTATGGTATGGTATGCATCGAAAATGTGCCCCAAATTTATCAATTGTTCACAGATGGGGTTTTTGGAAAGTGATTTGAACAAGGGCACTGTTTCATAGCCAAATGTGCTGCTAAAGGTCAAGTTCTTTTTCAGTGGAGTAGGTCTCGCTTGTTGTGATCTGAAGGGTGTGTTTCTGTTCCCAGATCCTCCCTCAAACTCTCTTTCTGTTTCCTGGCTGTTGTGGATTGAGTAGCTTTGTTAACTCATACAGTTAAACTTTGCAATTTATTCTTTAAAGCCATGCAACCATGGACTGGTCCATTTGAAATTATGAGTCAAAATAAAATTTTCCTTTAAGTTGTTGGTATTAGGTATTTGTTCTCAGCAATGGCAAAATAGCAAAGTGTATAAAGGCAAAAGTATTCTTGCATAATATTCATTAGGAAAATGAATATATTTCTGTTCAGGAAAACATACAGTTATTCTTTTGTATCAATCTAAATTCTTGAGGTTTGTAGTACTGACTTAGAGTAATGCATGTTTTATAAAGTTGTGTAATGTCTGAAAGACACTGCTGTAATCCCACTAATGTTGAATCTTCTGTATAACTGTAGTTATAATAAACTGGTTAAAAATTCTATGTGTGTAACAGGCAAAATGCATTATCAAGAATGCCTGCAGCTAGCCAGGCATGATAATTCACTAGGGTTATCCCAGCATTCTGGAGAGTTGGGAAAAGAAATCAAAAGTTCTAGCCTAGCCTGGGTAGTGTTGAAACTCAGAGAGGCCCCATCTGAAATTCAAAAGTAGAACGAACGCTCAAGGTTGTACTGGTGTCAAGACTCTGAATAAAATCCCCAGCCAAAGCCAAGTACTTTCATTAAAAACACAATGAAATTGTGAACCATTTCTAAGACATTTAATGTAATTCATTAAGTTAAAATTCCCATGCCTTAAGCTTCACTATTTTACCTCTTTCAAAGCAACTACAAGATTCACAAAGTTGTACAAGAAATGACTTTCTCTGGATCTAAAACATTTCAATCAATACAAACCTCATCAGGTAATTTCTGTCTTCTTTACTTCCTTCAGCCCCTGTGCTCCATCTCTATTTTTTTCTTTTTTCTTTTGAAGAGAACAAAACCAAAAGAAATAAAACAAAACAATGAATGTGATACAAGACTTCAAAACAAGATAAAAGAAAATCAGTAATGGCTACCATAATGCCTCTTGTTATCTACCAAATAACTGTTCATACCATCAGCATAATAAAATCAAACAAAACAGAACAGAATGAAACCAGTCAAAACAAAACAAGGAAAGCAATGCAGGACTTCAAAACAAGACAATAGGGATACAACAGTGGCTACCGTAATGCATCTTGTTATCGTCAAAGCAGCTGCTTATACCATCAGACCTAATAAAATCAAACAAAACAAAATAGAATAAAATCAATCAAAAGAAAACAAGTAAAGCAATACAGGGCTTCAAAACAAGTTAATGGGAAATCAATAATGGCTACCATGACACATTTTATTATTTTCCACAACATCAAGTATAAAAAACTTAAACAAAACAAAATAGAATAAATCCAAACTAAACAAAACAATACAGCGTTTCAAAACAGAACAATAGACTAACAATGGCCACTGCTTTTCCTTTTTTGACATTTCCTCCCCTTTCATTTTTACAATATCTATTATGTATTTTGGATACTACTAACTCCTTTAGTTTTTTTATACTAACACGATGTTCACCCACATGACTCTGAACCATTTTACCCATAAGCATGATCTCAACTTGTATCTATTTACTTACAAGAGCCTCAAGGTTATTTTTCTTTATAACTGACTGGCTTTTCATTGCATAAAAATGCCATATTTTTTTATCCATTCTGCAGTTGATGGGCAAGCTACCCCTACTTTTTTTTCTGTTTCCCTGTCACATACAGTGTTGTTTTCTCTCCTTTAACTTTAGGTCTATGAATTTCCTTTTGAGTTAAATGTGTTTCTTGAATAAAGCATATTTATGAATCCTGTCTCCTGATCCACTCTGCTTCTTTCTTTTTGTTGGTGAATTGAGGACATCTATATTGATGGTTATGGCCAATATGCACTGGCTTGTCTATGGCAAGTTATTTTCCTGTCATTGGCTGCCTACTTTTGCCCTCTATTCAATTGTCTGCCCCACTCAGTGGTCCCTCTTCTGTTGCTATTCCTGGAACCGTGGTCTTTTTTTAACTCTCTCTAGAATGTCCCTCAGTATTCTTTGTAGGGTTGGTTTGGTAGTCATGAATTCCTTCAGGTTTTCTTTGTAATGGAAGTATATTTTCTCTCCATTAATTTTGAAAGAGAGTTTTGCCGGGTACATCAATCTGGGTTGGAAGATGTTTTCTTTCAGGACTTGAAATACTTCACTCCAAGCTCTTCTTGACTTGATGGTTTGTGTTGAGAAGTCTGTCACAATTCCTTTGGGTTTTCCTTTACTGGTGATCAGTTTCTTTCCTCTAACAGCTTTTAATATTCTGTTCTTGTGCTGAATTTCTGGAATTTTAGGTTTATTTTGGTAATGGCTAGCCACAGTTCTAAATACCTCACTTATCCATAGGTCTTGTCCTTTTCCAATGCTTGGGAAGTTTTCTGCTATTACTTCTGTAAATAGACTTTTATTTATTTATTTTATCTTTTGAGGGTATATATTTATTTATTTATTTTGGTGCTGGGGATGGAACTCTCAACCTTGTGCTTACCAGGCTGGGCTAAATCCCAGTAAATAGATATTTTAATGTCATTAGTGTTGACCCCTGCTTTTTCACTGATACCTATTATTTTTAAATCATGCTTCTTTGTGTTGTGTTGCAACCATTGGATTGTTATTTCCTGTTTCCTTGTTATTTTTAAGAAATCTTTCCTCTCACAATTGCAAGCTGCACACCTGTCTTCAAGGTCTGAAAGTCTATCTTCAGTTTCTTTCAAGTGGTTTTGCCATCTTTCAGTGAAGGTTTTTATTTTCTGAATATTCCTTTGAATCTGTTTCATGCATTCTAAATCTCTCTTATATTGTTCATCCATGGTTTCCCTCATTTTCCTTTACTCCTCTATTTCTTTTTATCTATGTCTTCTTTAGAGATGCTTAGCAATTCTTTTATTATGTTTTTCATTTTTTCTTTTACCTGAGATAGCATTTCTGTTCTAATTTCTTTTATAGCCTCTTGAAGTTGTTTGTTTACTTCAGTTGGCATCACTTCAGAAACTTCATTGTGTGACTCCTGATCTCTTCCATGTTTATATCTCCTGGACTTGCTCTGCTTGGGTTGGAGTCCACAAATTGCCTTTTGCTTCTTTTTCTTGACATTTTCCTGGGTTCTTCTGGACAAGTGGATACTGGGGTCTCAGGCACTTCCCACATTGGCTACAATTTCTCTGAAGCATGACTGTTTGGGTCTCCTGGCCAGTGCTGCCTATGAGTATCCAATGGCGGCCACTGAGTGTGCTGGTGCAAAGATGGTTGCTGTTTTTCCCAGCCTCTACTGGCTACCTGGAGCAGGAAACATCCCGGATGGCTGTTGGAGTGCACTTGGGGGCAGGGCCACCTGCTGCCTCCTGGACCTGAGTTGGTTTCCAACAGGAGTACGTATTTTGTTTTTAAATTCTGGATACTTCATATAAAACATTTATATTAGAGGTGACATTTTTTTCTTGGATGCCTTGAATTAGCATAATATTTTTGAAATTCATTCTTGATGTAGCATGTTTTTTAAAAATTTATTTTGTTTTGCTTTACAATAAATCTTCTGTCAAAATCATGGCAGAATTCTCAACACAAACTACAAAGTCAAGAAGAGCATGGAGTTATGTATTTCAAATACTGAAAGAAAATTTGCAGGCCATATTGATGTAACCTGCAAATGTATGGTTCAAAGTCAATGAAGAAATAAGACACTTCCACAATAAAGAACAATTGGAGAACTTCATGACCACCCAGCCAACCCTACATAGAGTACAGAAAGATATTCTAAAAAGAGATAAAAATTACTACAATTCCAAGAACAACAACAGAAAGAAACCAACAAGCAACGCAAGCAATTAAACAGAGGGGAAACATAGGGAACCAACAGCAGAAAGATAACATGACAAAGATAAGTCAACACACATCAGTTATAACCATTAATGTAAATGGCCTCAATTTACCAATCAAAAGGCATAGACTGGTGGAGTGGATCAAGAAACAAAATTCAACCATATACTATGTACAAGAAATGCATCTTTAATTGCAAATGTGTGATAAAGTACAGTAAGTCTCTGACTTACAAACAAGTTCCATTTCAGGGAGTTTGTTCTTAAGTGGGGTTTGTTTGTAAGTCCTAAGAAATGAGTCTTGCACACATCTGGCACAAATATACAGTGTAAAGTGTGAAACACCAACACACATACACACACACACACATATGAACATGGTAATCAAGTTATTTTTACTTTTAGAATTACCTTAAAATGGAAAGGTGGACACATTTTCTATTTTCTTGATTTTTTTGCATCTGTGAATGTTTGTAATACAATATTCTTTTGTGTCTGTAACACTTTCCAACTCAAATGTTGATAAGTCAGGAGATTACTATAGTCATTGACACAATGCTTCAAATCACATACTTGGAGTTTATTCATTTTTCATGACTTTGTCTTCATGACTATTTATGAACAATTCCTCATTTCTCTCAACTCCCAGCCCTTTGCAACTGGTACCCTTCTGTGTGGCTCTCTACCTTCGGTTGTATAAGAGGTTTCATATAACTGGGGTTATTGATAGTATCTGTCCTACTGTGACCAGGTAGTTTCATTTAGCATAAAGTCCTACAGGTTCATCTATGTGTTCATATATTGAAGGACTCATATTTAAGGTTACTTGCCATTACATTGTACATACAATTAACATTTTATTTATCGACTTTTCTATCAATGGATATTTAGGTTTTTTCACATTTGGTTATTTTGAATTTTGGTACAATAAACATGAAGATTCTAATACATTTTTAAAACTCTAGGAATAATTCTTTAAGAGAAAACGCAGAAATTGGGTTGTGGGTCATTCAGTCAATTAACACACAGGATCACAGTGGATCCACACTGTCCCTGACAATTAGCAGACAACCTCCAGGCATTTCACTAAGCTCTCAAATGCTTAAGGGATAATCATCCAATCAATTGCTTAGCATCTCCTCAGGGATAGTCTCAAAAAGTAAATAGAAATCCATAAATCACCTTCCAAAAATATTGTTAAAAGACACATGGGAAAACCAGGAGACAGTTTTAATTACAGCTGATGCAGGCAGAGTGCTGCGGGCATATATTACCAATACCTACACAAATGGTGACGGGTCCATAAGGCTTTGCCCTGGAAGGTAGGTGGCCTTGCCAGTTCGCATGTGTGCTTTCTCCTACCCCTTTAGTATTGAGAGGCAGTAGGAACTCTCCTTTTGTTTCATACTAATTTTGAACATTTTCAAAGTCTTTGAGAAACTAAGTATGCAACACACATTGTGTGTGCTTATAAAGCATTTAATTTTCTGCACTATGGATATGTATTTGGAATCATATATATTTGCACACTGTCCTGTCTAAAGGAGGCCAAAAATGATCTGAGAGGAAGCACAAATAAAGGGCCACAGAGTTTTTCTTGAAGGCAGAATTGGAAACTTCAAGGATTCAGGTTCTCATTCTGACATCCTTCCAACACTTATTCACTCTAAGTGCTTTTGGGGGAATCTTATAGAAATAAAGCTAAATCAGTAAATTATTATGTAAATACATAGATAAACGTGATTGATTTTGAATCTTGGACGAAGGAGTTTCTCTTTCACTTCAAGAAGTGATAGTCATCAGTGGAGGTTTAGGAGATGTTAAAGATCCAAAATTACTGTAATGGTAAAACTTTTTCATTTTGAAAAGGGATCTGAACATTTTTAATATTAAAAAATTTGAATATTTAATAAAGGTAATTAACTATGAAAAATTCATTTTCCTGTTCCATTGAACTCCAAGAGAGAGAAGAGGAAACATTTTACATCTTTCCTTATAGAAAAATAGGCAATTTACTTTTAACTTTTTATCCTTTTTAATTTTTCATGATTACAAATTAAGCCAAACAAAAACAACCAGATTTATCTCTTAGTGGTTTTATTAAAAGCATTCTTCTATTATTGTCATTGGTTGAACTTTTTCATAAGTCTAAATTATGAATTGTGAGGGCACAGGGTAAGGTAGGACACTAGGAAGCACCAACAGTATAAGCAGTATTCTATGTAAGATAGCACTGACTGATGTCTACTCAGATTTATATTTAATTTTGTGTAATTTCATTTATTTACACCTGACAATGAGAATACTGTTACTATGATTTTAAATTTAAAATGTCATTTCTATTTCTTTTTCTTTTCTTTTGTTAGTATAGTAAACGTTGGTGCAATTGTTTTAGAAAGTAAGGATTATGTTACCTTAAACTCCTTACATTTGTTTGTACATTACGCTTTGCAGTCTTTGGGCCTTAGAGATATCTGAATACATTTCATTTTTCACCCATATTTCTATGTGTCATGTGCTATCATATTTATTTCTTTTGAGTCTGATGTGCAGAGAGGTTTCAGATCACTTCCAGAATCCACACTGATCACAGAATTGGAGTACTCAGTATCTGTATAATAGTGTGTGCCATAGTGAAAACTTTATGCAATGTATATATTTCTTAAATTTATAGTAAATGCACTATATGTATTTATATATGCCATTTATAGCCTATAATTATAATGAATTTCAGGGAAACTTACCATTTAAGTAAACAAATATGGGAGCACCTTAACTTACAGTTTTATTAAAATACCCATAAAAAAGATAAGTAACACAAAACAAATGCATGTTCTTCATCCAGTTTTAAACATATCATAAAGGCAGGTTTGATGGGATAATGATTGAGATGTATGGCACGTATTTATTCTGTTTCATTGGTCCTTCATCTGCTTAATGTTTTAGAGAAAAAAAGAAAAGCCTCTTTGCAGAAGCATTTGTATGTGCACATGTGAAGAAATCCTCTTTAAAATAAGGTAACTTTGCCATTTAAAGAACAAACAAAACAGATGAAAAACATATACATGTGATCATAGAAAACTATGTTCAGCTTTCCTGATACTCTCAATCATTTATTCAACCAGCATCCTTTGCAATAATCCTTTAAGAATATTTTAATGCACATTTTGTGTATAACACTAAATAATTTTAGTTAAATCACTTGACCATAGAAGCTTTTTGGGTGCTAAATCAAGGAATAACTTTGACTATGATACCCAAACACACATATGTCGGCAGGTAAACTTTTTCATAGAGAGTCAACTTCCACTGTGATCTTTCATTCAAACATTTATGATGCATGTTAACCATTCATTTGTAACAACAGGAATTATATGTATTTTAAAGGCCAAGATTTCAAAATAGTAGCTGTGACAATATAAGTAACATTGTATTTATGTTTGGAATTTATTATTAGAGACTTTTGATATGTCATTGGCATATGTATTATCTCACTTCATTAAATGTAATCAATATGTATCACAATGTGATTGTAAGTAAACAAATGAAAGTCAACAATTAAAGAGCAGTACAATCATTACACATTTAGATAGCATGCAAAGTTTTTACAATAATTAACTTTTATGACTTTGTCCCGTGGAGCTTTATCTGTATATCTATCATAATCCCTGTCTATTATTTCAGGTTTTTTAGTTTAGAACAAGGCATTTGCTTGGCTAAAGTTTATGGTTGCATATTAAATATAATATCATGGATGGTGTCTTAACCTCCCTCTAACTGTTAGATCATGGGAGAAATTCACCTCCCATTGGTGAAAACCAAGCTACATGTACATATGGAAAGTGATCACTGGTGAGTCAAACCATCTTTCTTAAGAACAGCTCATCCAGCTACCTGTCTACTTCTGTATTATCACCTGGTAATGGTGCATGAATGTCATAAAATGTACACTTCAAAGTTAGGATACATCTTATTTACACTAGCTTTGCATAATTAATCACCCAGGTAAAAATACTTTTTCTACCATGTCTGTCTAGAATACGTTCTGTGGCAAGTGTGGATGGAGGAGCACAACCTCACAGTGGTGACCAAGTTTATCCTGCTGGGTGTCACAAATCGTCCCGTGCTGCAGACACCGCTGTTTGTGCTGTTCCTCATCATTTACCTGTCCTCGCTGGTGGGCAACTTGGGCATGATCATCCTCACCCAGGTGGACTCCAGGCTGCAAACCCCCATGTACTTTTTTCTCAGACACCTGGCTCTCACTGATCTTGGCTACTCTACAGCTGTGGGACCCAAAATGTTGGAAAATTTTGTGGAGGATCAAACTTTAATCTCCTGTTATGGTTGTGCTACACAGATGGCTTTCTGGATTGTTTTTATTGGTTGTGAGCTTTTTATCCTGCCTGCGATGTCCTATGACCGCTATGTGGCCATCTGTAAGCCTCTGAAGTACACTGTCATCATGTCACCAAGAGTATGTTGGACTCTAGTGGCGATTCCCTATCTCTACTGCACATTTTTGTCTCTTCTAATTACTACAAAGATTTTCAGTTTGTCCTTTTGTGGATACAATGTCATTAGTCATTTCTACTGTGACAGTCTCCCCTTATTAACTCTTGCCTGCTCAGACACACATGAAATTGAATTGATAATTCTGACTACAGGAGCTTTTAATTTGATTTCCTCTACTCTGGTGGTCCTCGTGTCCTATCTACTCATCCTTGTAGCCATTCTGAGGATGAACTCTGCAGAGGGGAGACGCAAGGCCTTCTCCACCTGTGGGTCCCACCTCACCGTGGTCACAGTGTTCTATGGGACTTTGATGTTTATGTACTTGCAGCCGAAGTCCAGTCACTCCAGTGACACTGACAAAGTGGCTTCCATATTTTATACCTTGGTCATTCCCATGCTGAATCCTTTGATCTACAGCTTGAGAAACGGAGATGTAAAATACGCTTTTCATAGGACATGGAAAAAGATATGCAAATATTTTTCTTTAAATTCCTGTACAGTGTAAGTCATGCAATATCATTGCTCTCCTCCACAGATGGGCTGCATTTATCTTAAAGTTTGGACTCTTGTCTTACTTAAACTTCAAAATTTTATAAATGCATTGATGAACAAAACATTAAAAAACAGTGACTTCCTTGAGTCAGAGAAAGCAATTGTAGTCCAATTTTCAATGAACTTTTCTGATGCATTCCAATGGTATAGTCTATCAATAAAGCTGGTATGGTATATGACAGTGTAAAAGAGTAGTGGGTACAGAAGATGAGTGAAAAGCCTTTTTAGTTCTTTGAGGTCCTGGGGTCTAATCCTAGAGTCTTCACACTAAGCTACATCCCCAGCATGCAGCTCTTTAGGTATATGTGTATGTATGTATGTGTGTATTTATTTTGAGACAGGTTATTAGGAAATCTGTCAAATGTTCAGCTGGGGCTTCATTTTACATTCCACCAGCCTCAGTCTCTGATATTACAAAATAATTTTTTGACTATTCTTAGCAATTGCAGTAAACTTTCTTGTGTCCAGGGACAATTTTGTGTCTGCACTTCTGTTTTTGTGCGAGAACAATGTTACTGTTTTAGGCTTTATATACTCCTAGCTGGTCATGTTAAATGCAGACTTGATTGAGTTTCAGTAGGCTCATTGTAGTGTGATGGCTGCAAAGAATCTGTCCTATGAGGATCTCAAGTGTGCTAATTAGACATACTAATATTGCAATCTTAGCACACTTTTCCCATCAGTGACCCTACATTCATGCATTAACCCAACAGAGCCTACTCACTCAACAGAATGTGCTACACAAAAGTCCATGGGTCCAGGGCACCTTATAATTTTGTGTAATTCAGTGTATGTATGCACATGAGTAAGTACACAGAGTGAATACACATTAAAATTTGAATAATATTATTCTTCAAAGAATAACAGCCTGTGTATATTGTCATATGCTAATAAATATTACTAAAGAGTTTAGGTAATAAACATTCTATTCATTTTGAAGAAAATATATAGCACAATATAATTCAGTTTTTTATATATACAAGATAATATTATAATTTCTTACAAAATGCATCCTGCAATGACACAGTTGAAATGTCAGCATTATTTGTTGGTGGGTAAATATTTAAATTCATATATTTTAAATTACTGTTGTTTTTCTCAAATTATCTTTAGCAATTACTATTTTTATGATAAATTTTCCAATAGCGTAATTTTAAAAATGAAAATGTGAGTGAATGTACCCTAAACTACAATTTCTAAAATAAGTATTGTTGAGAATTTCAATAGATCTCAAATAATGGGCATAAAGAGAATGAAATACATTAAATTATATGTCATAATTATTTGATTTTATAAGTCAGTATGCAAGTTATAATTTATATCTCGTGTTAAAATGTTTAAAACTTTCCCCTTGCATGTATAGTTTGAAAAATCCAGACTGGCAAATAAGTAAAATAATTACTAAGATGATTGGAGTCAGTAGAATGAAATATTTTAAACAGTGTTCCATCATTTTGAATAAAATTTAAAATAAGAAAAATTACATTAAAAATGTAAGGACACTGTGAATATCTGTAACCAGTCCATGCATGACAGCATAGAATCACCAGCTGTGATACAGCTAATCACCTCAGCTGACCCTATGAAACTCACTCAGATGCATTTTATGAATATACAGGATCAAAATATCAACATTTATTTTAAAATAACGTTCTAGCTGACTCCATCTAAAATTTGGACAACAAAGATGCAAAAGATGAAATGAAGAAGAATTTGAAATGAAGTTGGTTTATCAGTTAAGGATATTTTTCTCTTTCCTATGAAGAATGATATTCTGTATGTCAATATTAAGAGAGTATGATGGACACTTCAACAAATTTTTAGTACAATTATCCTCATTTTGGACATTTTATTTTATTGTATGTATTTATTTTTAGTTTTCGAGACAAAGTTTCGTTCTGCAGTCCAGGCTGGGTTTTTTGTTTCTTTGTTTGTTTGTGTTTGTGTTTGTTTTGTTTTGTATTATTATTATTTTTTTCTTTGTACTGGGGATCAAACTGTGATCTCATGCTTGCCATACTGGTCTTGAACTCACTATGAAGACAACATTGGCCTCAAATTCATGGCAATCCACCTGCCTCAGTCTCCCAAGTTCTGTGATATTACAGGTGTGCACCACCAGGCCTGGTTGGGGATATTTTAAGGAAAATCAATGGTCAATCTCCCCTATGTTGCTTTAAGTACAGAAATAACTGTATCATCGATATGCTTTCTGCAACATGCATTCTATCTTTGGTACATAATATGAAAATTGATACTGATAAATTAAATACACAAAGTACACACAGACATGTATTTATGAAATGTGTAACATGCTGAATTGCTATTTTTTCTAGAAGTATGTTTTGGCCACCCATATTTAAATTTTTAATAATTTTATATCTCCATCTTACAGACTTGAACAAACACAAAGTAATCAATCCAAACTGGAAGAAACACTTCTTTCACTAGGCTACATTTTCTGTGAAAGAAAGGAGGTCAAGTGAAGGACCATAGCCCTGGTCATAGGATAAAATTGCTGAAGAATGCGGGAAGGAAAGAGCGGTGTGCCTTACTCTTCCCATAGCTCTCAGCACCCAGGCTGTTTTTTGTCAGATACAATTGTCCCGCACACAAAGTAGGCAGACACTGTGTATTTCCTGTCACCCTCCTTCCCAAGAGCAGAGGAGACTGCAGTGTGGTCCATCTCACCCCTGACAAGCCTGGGAGAGGACTGAGGGCCCCGTGGAGGGGCGGAGCTCAGCCTCCAGACAGCCAGAGACAGCTTCTCCCGCTGCGACAGAGACTGAGAAAGAGAAATGGGGAGAATAGCAGCATGATTTTCATGTTACTGCTTTTATTTGACCCACAGAAGAATTCTAGAGGGAATTCTGGCCTCCAGTATAGATGCCCCCACCAGGAGGAATAGTTCCTGTGTGTGCGTGCGTGTTTCTCTGTGTGTGCTTTTGTGGTACAGTGAACCTATTGGTTTTGCAGCTGCAGGGTGCTGCCCTGTTTTGTTAGATTCTCTCACTGCCAGGGTGTTTCACATGGCTCTCTAATCTCCTACCAGACACACAGATGCTAATTCTTTAGTTGTGTTCCCTCTGCCCATATTATTCTCCCTCTTCCTTTATATTCCCCAGCTTTCTCTTCCTTATACCTGCTCCTCCTGAACCTCTGGGATATCCCTTGCTTTCCTCTTTTATTACTATATGTAAATACTTTCATTAATAGCCTATGTCCTCACCACTAGCCTATCTCATTATTCTCTCTTCCTGATCCTAAATTAGTGGCAAAGATGGAGAATTTTTCAAGAAATATTATAAATTACATGTCACTGCATGATTTCTTCTTTGCATATTGATGGTACTGAGGATTATTCTGTCTTCATAAAACAGTGGTAAGAGTTCAACCTCTCAGAAAAGTTCAGCAGGAAGAATCTAATCCTAACCCTGAAATGAACTCCTAATAAAATATTTCTGCATTTCCATTGTATTTTAATTTGCTGTTATTGTGTTTAAAACAAGCCACGTGACTATATATAACAAAGCAAGTATATTCCCACTGAGCATTATAAAATATATGTTGGTATCCAGGCTGGTTTTGTCTTTCTTCTTATTTTTCTTTTATAAAATAAGAAAATGAAATACACTAAAACAATGAAATAGATTACATGAACGTGGCCTGTAGATGAAGCCAGTCACACAGACAAACCAGAATGGAGATTCTGCCCCATCCCTGTCAGGCCTGAGGATTTCGATTCTTCAGCTGTCAACAATCAGCTCCTTAGTGAAGGCTGGGAACCAGCCACAGCATAGCACGTGAGGGTGTTGCAGAATAACAGCTAACACAGCAGGGCACGGCCGAGTCTAATTAGTCATAAAATTAGGGTATGACATTGAACATGCAGTATTATTATATTATTTATGCACACCTAAAAGTACACTCCAAATTAGGTTTTGCTCACAAAAGGGAATAGACCAGAGGAAATTACTATTATGTAAACAAAACACTAACAAGTCTTATATTGATTTATTTTCTTCTTTAAATTTCAATGTGTTCTATGTTTTCTAATGTGTACGTGTTATGTCTATGGCCAAGTCATACATTTAAGTATTAAACATTTCCAAGTGAAAATTTTATTGTTCCACCCTTCATGGTGTCAGCGATAAAGTATGACTCAGGAAACTTCCCCAACTTCCTAGTCAAAAAACAAAAACAATCCTAATTAAACGCTTGAAAGTAAACATTATTTTCAGCAAGTTTATATAACTATGTGTCACTTTAAATAGTAAACAAATGAAGTTCTGGAAAAACTTGTATCACAACAGAAAATGTTTATGCTCTAAATGTGAGACTTCTAAGGGAAAAGACAAAGTCTTATGTTCATTAAATTCTTGAAATTCTGTCCTTGGAATCCGACCAAGAAATCTCCCTTGGAAATTGCTCCCCTAGGATGACCAAACCCTGCAGGATTCTGAATGCACGTCATATGAGGCACCCTGGAATTACCAGACACAGAGGAACTGCGCACACGGGTCTGTTTCCATTCACAGTTCTGCCTGGGATTCTTTTCAGGGGAAACTTCCTGGTGAAGCTTTCATCTGATCAAGACGTGAACAAAATTTCTAGGGCGATACAGCTTTCCTCAGGAAAAAAAAAGAATAAGTGCAGAAAAACATAAAAATGACATACCTCTAGAAAACAAATAGGTTACAGTAATTTTCAGTTCAACTTTATACTTTTCATATTTTATTTCTGAGAATATTTTGTGGTTGATAAATTTATAAACAGATAACCTTGGAAAATGTTTTTCCAGCAAGTTTGGTGCACAGTAAGTAACTTTCCAAAAACTGGAGGGGATTATACTAGATAACAGGGATTTTATTTTAAAAATTATGCATATACATATGATTTGTGTCCAACACAAAGTACTGATAATATTTGGAAAGGAAAAGATTGAATTTGTTCAATCAAAGTATTCAAGTTAAGTACATATTCTGAAAATAAGATTTTTTTGAAGAAATTTGAGTTTGAATGACCAAGAGGATCTCTGCAAGTTCAAGGCCTTTCTGGGCTACAAGGTAAGGTCAAGGCAGCCTGGACTACACAGCAAAATCCTGTCTCAAGAAAGATGAATAAATAAATAAAATCTTTTTTCTCTCAGTTACCACATCTTTGCAAATGTGCTACTAATGTGACTCATGTAAGTCCCCAGAGAGAAATTGTAAGAAATCATTTAAAAACAAAGGACAGTGAATAATACACTAAGAATGTTTTTTAGCACAGCCAATTATAGTATTTTTATTCATGATTGCTAAAACAAACCATTCTCAGAAATAGAGTAGTACAAGGTTGCTTTCTGGAGTCAAACTATGTAGAGTCAGTGTCAACATGTAACTGCTCTTAAATTTAAGGAATCTCTATGCCCTTGTTCTGAAATAAAGTGTGTGTACAAGAGCCCTTATGGTATAATATTTTCCTGAGAAATGTATGTGTTAATAACTGAAAGAATTTAGAACAGTACCATTTTCATGCTAAAAAACAGCATGTGATCCTTTAATCATAAATGAATGTCACTTTATACTCATATTTCTACATGACAAATCTCCTTTTTCTCTATTCAGAATAGATTCACCAATTTCTAGGTACACTCATTATGATATGAATATACTTTGTAGGATGAATTGGTACAAATTAAAATGCTTTGAGAGACACGGTAATTTTAACAATTCATTACTCAACAGATAAATGCAGTGGACACCATGGGCAGACAGAACTCCTCTGGTGTATCTGACTTCATCCTACTGGGGCTGGTGGATTCTGAAGAGACGCAGCTGGTCCTCTTCCTGCTCTTCCTCCTCATCTACCTGGTCACAGTGCTAGGGAACGCAGGGATGATACTGATCATTCGCCTGGACCCCCAGCTTCACACCCCCATGTACTTTTTCCTCACCTGTCATTTCTTGACCTCAGCTACTCAAGTGTCATCACCCCTAGAACCTTACAGAATTTACTGACTTGCAACAAGAGCATCTCAGTCCTGGGCTGCTTCACTCAGCTGTACTTTTTTATAGTCTTTGCTGCTGCTGAATGCTTTCTTCTCTCCTCCATGGCCTATGATCGCTATGTAGCTATCTGCCGCCCTCTGCATTATCCATTCATTATGTCCACAAGACTATGCAATGCCCTGCTCATTGGCTCCTATGTTAATGGCTTTGTGGATGCCACTCTTGTTGTGATTTGCATGAGCAGACTGCATTTTTGCAACTCTTATGTCATCCATCACTTTTTCTGTGACTTGGTCCCAATTTTAGACCTGTCCTGCAGTGACACTTATGAGGTTGAACTCATTATATTCATTCGTGCTGGGTCCAATTTAATATTCTCCCTTGTCACCATATCTGGATCTTACATGTCTATTCTCTCCACTATTCTGAAAACTAATTCCACTGCTGGAAAGAAAAAAGCCTTCTCTACCTGTGCTTCTCATCTCCTGGGAGTCACCATCTTTTACAGCAGTATGATCTTTGGTTACTTAAAACCAAAGGAGTCCTACTCCTTGGGAAAGGATCAGGTGGCTTCTGTGTTTTACACTATTGTGATCCCCATGCTGAATCCTCTCATCTACAGTCTCAGAAACAAAGAGGTGAAAAATGCAGTTGTTAGAATCATGCAGAAGAGAGCGGGCTCCAGACAGGTACAGTAGCAGTGTTGCTAGGCATTTACACTCATCCACTTTTATTTTTAAATTTTATTCTGAAATTCTTTGGTCTCAATCTGAAAAAAAAAATTGAATCCCCATTTTTCCCCCATCATCAGCTGCCTTTTACATAACAAATGCAACCTTGGACATTTTGAAGCTCAAGTTCTTACTAACTCACCTTGTACTTTGGAGCCACGAATTAAGTGTTAAATGTAAGTTCTAAAATAAAACTTCTTTAAGGAAAAATGTATGCAAAATGAGAAAAATTTTGTAATTTAGTGCCACAGATTGAACTCACAATCTCACATCTGCCAGGCAGGTACTTAGCCCACTGAGCTAAACCCCCAGCCCTATTTTTTGAGACAGGGTCTCACTATGCAGTTCAGGCTGGCTGTGAACTCACTTTGTAGCCCAGGCTGATCTTGAACTCACAACAATCTTTCTGCCTCAGCCTCCTGAGTACAAATTTTGTAATTTTTAAAACTATGTCAATACAATATTTCTGCATACTCCAATTTTGGAGATTCTTTTGTAAAAATGCACTTTATTTTTCATATGTCATTCTGTTTATTGTGATTATCAGGAAGAAGGTTTGAGGCAATGGCTTTCAAGTCAAGATTATGGAATTAGATTCTAGATCCAGTGCTTCTCCAGAATTCACCCACACTAACTTACTGATACAGTAAGCTTCAGTACTCCACCTGCATAGAGTTTATCCATGATATTGAATGGATGTATAATAATTCCATGTTATGTGATCAGATGATGGACATAAACTTTTAGGACAATAAAATAAATGTTGGCCATTATCACCAGAAGATTTACATACCTGCAATATTTTGACATATTGTATACTTCATATTTCTAAATAGTATTCCTTTGTGTTTTAAAAATATCTTTCATTCAATTTAATTTACAAAGAAACATAAACAAAAAAATAAGAGAGAAGTTTCCAATTTTGGCTTCTGAACAAGGCAATATATTGAAGTACAATTAAGTTTTAGGAAGTGATGCATTATAATGTAGAAGACAATTGGGAAAATAATCATTAGAATAAAAAGGAACCTTGTATCCATTGTTGACAGTTTGGTGCATGCTTTTCTAGATCAGTGATAATGAATATATGTCTATACATAGTGAATATAATTTCTGTCTTTTCTTAATGATTGCTGCTGCTTTCTTCATTTGCTTTAAAATTTCATACCGAATAATCTCCACGTAATAAAAACCTGTAAGATTAGCATGCATTCAGTGTATGAGCAAAGTTTAGACTCGTAGTGTAGTGCTTTGAACCTGAAATGTTGTGAGTTTACTATTTTAAAAATCATTAATCACTGGGCTGGGAAATGCACAAGGTTCTGAGCAATACCAGATATTATGTGTTTTCCTGTATGTGGAAAGGAGCTTCTTTGCCTTCCTCCTGATGTCTTCAGATCTGTAGTGTTCTTCAAAAACAATTTAACATTATCATGTTTGCCTAATTTGTTGTACTTTTAAAAATAAATCTGTTGCAAAGGAAAGATTTGACAATGAATCCAGAATATGCGGCATTTCGTAAGATAAGATCAAGCAGAGGGATAAAATCTTTTTGAAAATATTCTACCTCTGCATTTATAATATCAGTTTAAAATTTCTCTTTGGTATTTTGAGATTATTTTATGACATACAATTCCATTTTCCAAGTAAGATATTTTATTTAAACTTGGGTAACAATTATTATACTGATTTTTTACTCCAAATATGTGATTATAAATGTTGAGTATATTTTTCAAATTTGTTATTTTCTGTAAAAATGTTTCATTTTTTGTGGGTCTAATGCAACATCTCTTTTATACAAATTAAGATTTATCAGTGTTTTAATAATGTAAGACTTTTAATTATTTTATCAAATATTTAAAAATGTTTCTCAAATTTCCATTGATGACAGAATTATGTATTTTGTTAGATCAATAATACTTAAAAGCTTTTTTACTCTACCTGTAATATCTGTACTTTCAATATCTGTGTTTGTAGGCAGGCCTGATTGTATTTCTTTCTGATTAGTGTTAAGAATTTAATAAGTATTTATTCTTCAATATATTGTTAGGGTCTTTTTTCTCACATAAATGTTTTATTAATTTCTTGTATTTATGGGATCTTCCCCCTGTCCAATTTCCATCTCCAGTATTTTTATAATCATGGTTTTAACTTACACTCATTTATATATACTTTTATGATTTAGAAAATATATTCTATCAGCTTTTGTTGGCAAATGTATCAATAGAATGTGTGACTTTGTAGACAAACTTTAACTTAAAATGGTTCTTTAATTTTAATTAAATTTAAGCTAACTTACTGTCTGTATTTCATTGGGTACAAAATATATTATGTTATTACACAAAGATAACAATCTATTCAACTATCAGAAGCATACAGATTAAACTGTGCAGCACATAGGTAATGGACCTCCATGCATCAAGGAGCAAGGACTGTGTTTTTAAGGAATTTGGACCCATGGTGAAATCTGTGCACAGATTACACAGATAATTTGTTTACTCGTGACCCTCATTCCCAAAAGCAGAGGTGATTAAACTATCTAGCATGGCCCCACAAGGAGGAATGGTTCTCGTGTGTGTGTGTGTGTGTGTGTGTGTGTGTATGTGTGTGTGTAATTGTGTTAGAATTAGCCTATAGATTCCAGGCATGATCATGCATGCCTGTAATCCCACACTTGGGAGACTGAGGCAGGAGGATTGCTGTGAGTTCAAGGCCAAGCTGTGCTACAAAGTCAGTTCAAAGCCAGCCTGAACTGCATAGTGAGACCCTGTCTCAAAAAACAGAACAAACAAACAAACAAACAAAGATTTAATGTTGTTGTCTTTGTTGCTATAAGTTGTTACCTTGTTTCATTATCTTCTCTTATCACAGACAACTAAATTAAGTAGAAATATTATAGGCATTCGAATAGCCTAAGACCTCTAGAGAGCAAGGAAAGATGTAACAACCACCTCAACAGGAGCTGGAGACATATCTGTTACAGACAAGGCTCCAAGAAAAAGGTCAGATGATCAGGCCTGTATGCTACCATATGCCAATTAAAATATTGTAATATTTTCAAACATTCCTTATTATCAAAAAATGAAAAAAGTAGCAAAGCATTCATCACAAAGTAATGATAAAATTTGAAGTTGCATAGATCAGTATTCATATTCATGCATCAAATTACCACAAACTATCTCATAAATTTATATATTTGTTGTCATTCGAAGATGAAAATAAAATAAACAAACAAACATTCTTTTTTTTATCTTTTTTTTGTGACAGTGTCTCACTATGCAGTTCTGACTGGACTTGAGTTCACTTTGTAGCTTAGGCTGGTCTCCAACTAACAACGATCCTCCTGCTTCAGCCTCCCAAGTGCTGGGATTATAGGCGTGTGCCACCATACCAGGCTCAAACATTGGATTCTTTAACCAAAGATGAAAGAAAATAAAAAATGCAGTGACAATATTATAGAGAGTAAGGGAAAGAGAATAAGAAAAGAATAGAGAGGGAAATAAAAGTGGGAATTTAAATGACCTAGTAGTTAAACTCTATGACTTTTACACTGCCAGGGATTGTACATCATTGCTGTGACTTTGGCTGCGTCTGTGAAACAGTAGATACTACAATTTCTCTGCCATCATAGCAGTTTTATGCATGGCCTGAACATGTTCCAATTACAAGAAATCTTGAGTAAAAGAGGTCTTTCTTGTAGCATCTGGCAATTTCCTGCCTGCTAAGGTGATGTTGGCTTAGAAATTCAGCCACAGACTCTCATTTGTGTGAAACCTCAATGTTAGGGTCAGGGTTAGAGTTAGCCCATCTCAGTGCAAACAAAATGTGCATCAATAGATTTGCTTTTCCACATGTCCATGAACAATGTGATACTTAATACAAGGAGCTCTTATTCCCCATAACGAATTTTTCCTCTAGTTTCTGGACATGAGCACTTTTCCTAAGAGAGTCTGTTATGGTTTATACATTGTGTCAACTTGAGAAGTCTAGAAGCTTAATTAAGTAACTCAGCAGCTCTACAACCTGGGGTGTAGAACATAAGCAGGTACCTGTTCCTGGTTGTGTCAATTTGACAAACTCAGAAGTTTAACTGAGAGACTCAGCAGGGAGGCAGGGTTCTGACTTTGTAAATATTCTCATCCTGTGCAAAGAAAGGCAAGGAGTTTTGTGAATGCTATACCCACCCTGGGGGGAAGGTGTCCTGTGTACAATATAAGGGAGAAAAAGAGGCTTGCTTTTGCCCCTTTTACTCTGGCTGCTTTTGCTCAGCTGCTGCCTTGAAGTGTTGCCCCAGTGCAATGCCACCCTGCCTTGGAGCCAGCTGATTATGGACTGAAGCCTGCAAAAACTGTAAGATAAATAAACCTTTCCTTCCTTCAATTTCAGTATCAAGTGTTTTGTCTCAGCAATGGCTGAAAAGTAACTAAGACAGAGTCGCCTTTCCTTGTGTACTGCAGCTACATTTTCACGACATAATGGATGAGTGCTAGCATCTGTGCTCCCTGATTCTCACTGGTGCTTTTTCCAACCCTGAGTTTGCTTCCTCATCTTGGACAGATAACACTCAAAGAAATACTTCAGTGCTTTTATTATATTTTAATTATTTCATTCTTTTCAAAAAACATTTGACCTAATTATGTATAATCAAATAAATTTTTTGTCCACTGAATTCATTACAAAATTTGTGTTAGATTATTGGCTTATTTTCAATTTCTGATTATTTTACTTTTGTAAAATGTAAATAAAATCCTGTACCATAAAACAGTAAAACACATCCCACATGTGTAGCTCGGAGAAGAAGCAGGTGACACTGGCCGAGTAGAGTGGAGGTTCTGTCCCACTCCTGTGGGGCCTTGAAATGTGCATTAATCTGCTGTGGATACACAGTTCACTTAGTGAAGGCTTAGGCACCTGTAAAATATGCAGCACAGGGAGGTGTTGGTTAAGAAAAAGCTGACCTAGCACACGTCGTGCTACTTTATAATGCTTCAGTTGTAATATTAGGATGGCACTCAATATGCAGCTTTACAATATTATATAGAGCTATCAGCACACATCCAAATAAGTGTTATGGGAGCAAAGGAAAATAATTGGGAAAGTTACTAGTATGTAAACAAATTGTTAAGAAGAATTCCTTCATTTTCTTCATTGAACTGTTTTATTTCCTATTGATTTCTAATAAATATGTCTCACTTCTATGGCCACACCATACTGTTAATCATAGAATGTTTTCGGGTGAACATTGTATTGGTCCATCCTTTATAGTTAATCATTAAATAAGTACATCTGCAACTGTCTTCTCCATCAGCATAATCCAAAAACTTCCTACTTGACCACTTGAATGTAAACACTAGTCTCCACAAACATGCAATTGTGTCATTTTAAGAAGTGAATAAATGTAATTGAGCAACAGTTTACAGTATCTCAAGAGAAAATGGAGTGATTTGGGTTTGCAGCGTGCGGCCTCTACTGGAAGAGGCAATGAACTTTGTTTACTGAGAACTTGACCTTTTGTCCTTGGAATCAGGCCAAGGACTCTTCCTAGGAAATTGTGCCCCGAGGATGATCAAATGCAGCAGGGTCTGAATGCCCATTACAGGAGGCTTCCTCAGGTCACCAGGCTGGGGGGGAAGGTGTGCACTCTCCACTGTATATTCTCAGTTCTTTCCTCTGTTCTTTTTAGATGAAACCTTCTGGGGAGGTTTCCACTTATCAGACCCTAAAAAAGAATTTAGAGCATGATAGAATTTAACTCACTAATACATGAGTGCAAATACAGAAAAATATGTTATGTGAAGAAAACCAAATGTCTCAGATTCTTATATGGTTTTCATATATTATTTCTCAGAGTAATTGGAGGTTGTCTATTTTTTATCTAGGCAATCTTGAAACATGTTTTATTTTTCAGCAACTTTGTCCTCAGTAACATAGAGGAACAACAGGAAGTCATTCCATTGCAACTCAAGTGAACCAGGAACCAGGCTGAACCCAGGTCTATTGGTATATAAAAGCTAAGCAACAGAATTAACCCATATGGCACTGAGTGAAGGGAGTCCCAAGAGGGAGGGGATCTTCTCTGCACACAGGAAGAGAATGATCACCGCACACACTTAAGATTGTTCTCCTTCCATAACTAGAAGGCACACAGTTTGATCAGAAAAGAAACCTGAGTTTAGCTGAGTGAACCAGATGACAGTGACAATTTCCTGTCTTTCCTTCCTGTCTGCGACATTACTGGGTCAAGAGCCAACTGAGAATTCCCCACTTCCTCTGCCTCTGCAGAAATAGCAGGAGAATGAGAGTCAAGGAAAACCCTGAGTGTCCAACTCCTGTGGCCCCCATGTGGGGCTTCACCCTGGCCTCCTACCCTCCCCACACACCTCACATCCCTGACCCCTACATCAGAGCACCTCCTTCCCTTCCGCTGGAGGAGGGCAGGGGCACAGACAGATTCAGGGGACAGGGAGCCTGGAGTAGAGTGTGCTAAAGACCAAGTCCACTGGACACTGTCATCACTGACCCTCACCTGGCCCTTAATCTTCCCACCTTGTGCCCTAATCAGCTTTAACCCCTTTCTGGTTTCTCTGGTAGAGATGCAAATTTCTACCTGGAAGGGCATGTGAACATGGGAATGGGTGCAGAGAGGGTTTTTGTTTACTGGACTCCTTAATTAGACACTGACAACATAAAAGCTTCATCAGGGACCTCAAAAGTTTGACAGTGTCTCTGGGTAACCACAGTAGATCAGGTTTGTGTTGGTTTTTTCCCATGAGTCAACTCTCCAGGGAGACTCAAAATGTTTTTTAATTGTACCTTTTACCTTTGAATCTCCTTTTTGTCTGTGTTTGTCTATGTGTGTCTGTGTGTATGTGTGTGTTTGTCTGTGTGTGTCTGTGTTACTGACAATTAAGCCCACAGCTTTCAAAAGCAGAGAAAGTTCTCTATTATTGAGCTACACCCCAGCACTGTTACTGTCTTTTTCCCCCAGTACTTCTAGGGAGTAAGTCCAGGGAGCACAGGGCTCCATGCCCAGCCCTTTTTATTTTTTATTATTATTTCTATTTTGAGGGTTTTTTTTTTCTACTTTTAACCCCTCATGCTTGCCTCATTCTAATCCTGCTATTGCAACATCCCCAGTGCTTGGGATTGAAGGCACACACCACAGTGACAAGTTTCTTTCTCTTTCTCTTTCTCTTTCTCTTTCTCTTTCTCTTTCTCTTTCTCTTTCTCTTTCTCTTTCTCTCTCTCTCTCTCTCTCTCTCTCTCTCTCTCTCTCTCTCTTTCTCTCTTTCTCTCTTTCTTTCTCTTTCTCTCTCTCTTTCTTTCTTTTTGTTGTTCAACCATGTTAACTGTTCATTTGTTCAGTGACTAGCTAATCATTACAGAGTTTTGTAGGGTTGTTGACAGCATTACACAGATGGTGTGCATAACAGTGTTCTATAGAACGTTTGTGGGAGGATGTGAACATAGGGGCTTATTGTTTTCATGAGTATCATTGCTTTTCTTTCCACAGTTAAGAGAGTTTCAAAGAACCAAAAATTGTGGTCACTTTCCAGTCAACAAAGCAGTAAGTTTTAAGAAAGCATGAACCCTAAGACAGCCAGTGAGGGAGAATGTCATGCACATGAAGATGTGAGCCATGGCTGACCATGCTGCTGAGGATGGGGCTGAGATGGCAGTAGAGGGTCAGAGTTCAGATAAGAAACATATCAGGTACTAAGGATTCTGCATTCGGGGGCTAGGTGTGTTATAGTTTAGTGGGAGAGTTTGACAGAAAAACCAGAATGAATATTCTCCCCCATTTCACTGATGTCTTTATATGTTCTTTTGTCAGCTGTGAGCACTCAGTTTGCTCAATGAAGGATGGAACATAGACTATATAATACATTAAGATGTTGGTAAGTAAGATAACCTACCGTAGTCTTGGGATGTTATGATATTTCAATTACTGATTTAAGATGACTTTGAATACACACTGTTATAATAATTAGGTTAATGTAGAATTAAACATTTAATTAGCTTTATGGGCACAGAAGCTAATATTTGGGAGAAATTGATACAGGGGAATGAAACTCCCAACCAACTATATGTCTGGTATGAGTTTGTATTCTCTAAAAATAAAAGAATGAATTTTAGGAACAATGGAGGTTAAGAGCAGAATATATTTATTGAGAGAAAGAAAGTTTCTGTCTGAGGGACAGGAGTCCCAAGCAGGTTGCCCATGACTCTGTCTTTCCAGGGACTTTTACAGAGTAAAGCCACCAGAAGAGGTGTGTCCACAATGCAGAAAACCTGGGGACTTGCAATGTGGGCATAAGGTGGGACATAACTATGGCTAACCAGTAAGATTAATTTCTCAGGTAAAATTGATTAGATAGGGAACAAATGGAGAAGCAAGTCACATAGAAATTAGGCATTCTTGTGAAGCAGTGACCCTTCCTGTAGAAGGTTGGAATGCTGACTCCTGACTTCCTCAGGGTGATAGAGAACTATTTTGAGTATCAGTCCTTAGGATATGGGTGCATGTGTTTGTTTTCTTGTCTTGAGGCCTGGCCCACAGCAGGAGGTGCCTGTCTCCCCACAGTTGCAAGGTATCTGGACTTCTGCACTGGCTTCTTCAAGGACCTAGCCCTTTGTGACTGCCTATATTTCTAACTAACTCAGCTGCCTGTAACAAAATTGCTATGCAAACAAAATATTAAAGTGTATTGAATCATTTCATAACTTAATTTCAATTTAATTTCTTCAATTTTTTTTTCTAATGAGTAAGACCTACTTCTGTGACCAAGGCATATGTTTAACTATAAAAGATTTCCTGGTGAAATTTTTGTATTATACCCTTTATATTATGAATAAAATATTATTAATGTATCTGTACACATATCTTCTCTACCAACTTAGTCACAAATTCATGACTGAACACATTAGTGTAATGTTATTCTCTGCAAATCTATATATTATATGTCACTGTGAAAATGTAATAAATGAATTTCAATAAGAGTGTGAGAATTACAAAAAAGTTGCATTAGGTATGAACCTTCCAAGGCTGAAAAATGCTTTTGTGAATTTGTCTTTGAACTTTTGTCCTTTGAAACAGGCCAAGCAACTCTCCCTGAAAATTTTGCCTTGATGATGAACCAATGTTGCATCATTCTGAATATTCATTATATGAGGCACCTTGGGTTAATTACCCAGGGAGGGAAGCCATACACAGTCCTGTTTATGTATATAGTTTTGTCATTAGATTCTTCTCAGATGAAACTTTCTTGTAAAATTCGTTTTCATGGAGAGTTGAACTGAATACAATTTAACTCACAATAAAAATGCAAGCAAAAAGGCATGAAAATGAAATATAGCAAGAAACAGAAATGGGATCCCAGGACTGGGGATTTAGCTCAGTGGCACAAGCTCCTACCTGTCAAGTGCAAGGTTGTGAGCTTGATCCCTGTTACAAAAAAAAAAAAGAAAAGAAAAAAGAAATGGGATCCTGGAGGGTGGCCTGGCCAGAAGATGGTTGGTCCATGCTCTACACCCCCCTCTTATAACCTGGCAGTGTGGCCTGCTGGAGGATGATGAGTTTGTGATCTGGGCCTCCTCCATTGCCTCCAGAGAGCTGGCCAGCTGAAAGAGTGTAAGATCAATGGGAACCTCAAGACCCAGGACAACAGCCCAGTGAACAGATGCACACATGCCTCTGGAGGGCAAAGTATTCAGTGAGGCCAGTAACATGGAAACATCTGAGACAGCAGCAAGGAGACAGAAGTTGGACTCTGGAGAATTTCACTAACAGAAGACCAGTCCAAGACCCCATATCAATCCAACAATTATAAAACAAAGCAAAGAAGAAGAGCACAAGATTGATTGAGGTCAGTGAGAAAGCTAGAGACAGCATAAATGCCTTGACAATCATAAATATATATGCACCTAATAAGGGAGCATGCAACTATATAGGACAGTTATTGGTAGACATGGAAAATCAAATGAGCAATAACATAGTTGCAATGGGAGACCTCAATCTCTGGTTGTCACAGAGAGACAAATCTCCAGTTGTCTAGATAGAAAATCAGCAAAGAAATGTCAGAGCTGAACCAAACCTGTGAATAAATGGATTAATAGAAAGAGGCCACACTCTGAGGCCCTGCAGCAACTGCAGGGAAAGATCTGGTTAGCCCACCATAGACCCAGAGAAGAAACTGCACCACAAGGCTAGGTGCCAGTGACCCAGAGAGATCCTATGAGTCCAATGCCAGCCAGAGAAGAAGCCACGTCCTGAGGCCCTGCTGCCATCCGGGGAGCATCTGTGAACTACCACCCCATCCCCTTTTACCACTCCGGGAACCCCAGATCGGAGAAACCCATGTGCCTAGTCAAACCCCCTGCACCAAGGAACTGGCAGCAAATGTAGGAAGCACCCAGGATGCAGCAATGAGCTGATTCAGAGAAACACAGGAAAATGTGAAGATGAAGGAACAAAATACAATCTCAGTCCCCCAGCCCACACAGAACATGTTTAGGATGCACAGATATTATAGAAATTAGAAATCACACGCCTGAAATTTCTGACAAGATAACAATTGATGTAAAGAAGAAACAGTTCCTGTACTGATTGATTAATTTTATATGTCTACGTCTGATGGTCTGGACAGCTATTTTGAAGGTAAAAAGAGGCATTATGGTAGCCATTGTTAATTTTCTATTATCCCTTTTTGAAATCTTGTATCCTTTTCACTGCTTTGTTTTGCTTGGTTTTATTTTGGTTTGTTTTGTTTGATTTTATTATGTCTGATGGTGTCGGTAGTTATTTTGAGGATAACAAGAGGCATTATGGTAGCCATTGTTGGTTTCCTATTATTTTGTTTTGAAGGCCTGTATCACTTTCATTGTTTTGCTTTGTTTTGCTTTATTCTGCTGTATTTTGTTTGATCTCATTTGCTTCAAAATAAAACTAAAAAAAAAAGAAATAGATATGCATCCTTGAAATTTTCAGATGCTTATTTACTTTTTTGGGGGGGCACTGGGGATTGAACTCACAACCTTATGGCTGCCAGACAGGCCCTTAAGCCACTGAGCCAATTTCCCAGCGCTAGTTTTTTGAGGCAGGGTCACACTATGTAGCTCAGGCTGGCCTTGAACTCACTTTGTAGTCCAGGCTGGCCTCAAACTCACAAGAGTCTCCTGCCTCAGCCTCCTGAGTGCTCCAATTAAAGGCATGTGCCACCACACCTGGCCCTTGCTTATTTACTTTTAATATTTTATTTCTGAGAGTAATTTGAGCTTACCAAGGTTCTGGAGAGGTAAACCTTGAAAAATTTTTTCAGCAACATTTTCTCATAGTAAGTACCATTCTTCTCAATGAAGGGGATTAGGTCATTTAAAACCGAATGAAAATTTTGTCAGAAAAATTAGAATACTGGTGTATTGGGTAATAGACTATGTACCCCCCAAGTCCTCATATACTTTTGATGGGGCTGAGTCTGACACTCATGTTTGATTTGTTGTCTAGAGCTGGGATTGATGAGGTGAGTGCTGCATCCACACAGAGGTGGAGCTGAGATACAGTGTAAAGGAAGCAGGCCTTCTCTTGCTTTTCTGCCCTCTCTCTCTCTCTCTGTCACTGGCACACCTTGCTGTTTTGGTGGCTGCCATGAATGGTTGCCCTGCCACACCAGGCTGCCTTGGAGCCAACTAAGTATGAACTGAAACTCCCAAGAAACTGTAAGAAATAAACCTTTCCTTCCCTAATTTTGGGTGTCAGGCATTTTGTCTTGGCAATGAGTGAAAAGTAACTAAGACAGAATTTGGTACCAGAGGAGTGGTGTCCTTGGTGTGACTATTCCTGACCATGTGGTTCGAGAGCCTTTGGAAATGGCTTGTGGGAAGAGTTTGGAAAGGTTCGGAGATGTCACCTACATGCATAAAGCTGAAACAGCTTAGGTTGTTCTGCATGGGAGATTCTGGTCAGAGCTCATAAGACCAGAAGGCTGATAGAAAGCCTGCTGGTAAAGAACAGGCTCAGGAGGTTTCTGCTGGGAAGAAGGACTGCATTGGTTGTTGGATTCCACACAGTGTCTGTTACGTCTTGGCAGAAAGTTTGTCTGTATTCTGCCCATTCCCAGAGACTTTGCCTGAGACTGAGATTAAGGGCAAAGGATGGATTAGTTTAAAAAAAAGAAATTACAAGGTAGCCAACTGTTGAAATGGTGGCCTGGCTCTTGTTGGGGGCTCTTAGCCAGATTTACGTTGGGAATCAAGAGCAAAGAGCATGGCATGGTGATTTAAAATGTGAGTTTGGCCAGGAAGCTGTGGACTGGAAAGACCATGCTGAGACCTTGATTGCTGAGAAGGAACAAAAGAATAAAAAGATGGCCTGGGGGCATCCCAGGAAGCAATGGGCCTCCACCCTTTGCAGCCTCAGGCCTTCAAAAGTGAAAGAGTTTGCTCTGATGAAAAAGCCACAGAGTGCCATGTCCTGGAGTGGTGACAGAGACCACAGGAGGTTTCAAAAGGGTTGTGGCTGCACCAGGTTCCAGAATTGTGGCAGCCACACCAGATTCCAGAATGGCTGTCACATAGAGAAGCTGTTCCTCACAGTCAGGTTCAGAGAGCTCAGCGATCCAGGCAGTTGACCTCTACAGCCAAGAGAGAGGAAAGCCTGGCTACTGTTCCAGCTGGCAATAGACCTTGGTGGCATCCATGTGGTAATGGTTTTAAGTACAAGAAAACGCTAAAGCAGCTTCCACCTCACTTGCAGAGAGCAATGTGTAAAGATGTAAGGGTGAAGCCAAGGAGCACGGATCATTCAAGCAAAGCTATGAAAGTTCAGACTCCTGAAAGTGCCACAGGGGTAGAATCACTCCAGCCTTTTGGAGCTTGCATCCAGTTTGCTTCAGATGCTGAGTGGAGAACTCCAGGACTTAATATTTGCCATGCTGGATTTTGTACTTGCTTTGGTTCCAATGCTTTGTATGCCTCTGTTTGTAACTTTTGGAATGGTAGTGTTTATCTTGTGCCATTATATGTTGGAAGTGTTTAACTTGTTTTCACTTTTACAGGGGGTTATAGTTAAAAGTTTGCCATAGATCTTGGAGGAGATTTAGGCCTTGGACTTTTCAACAGTGCTGAAACTATTAGGATTTTGACAACTCTTGGAGAGGAACTAAATGTCTTTTATATTAAAGATGTACATGAGTCCTTGGGGGTCCAGAGGTGGAATGTATAGGGTGATATACTATGTACACCCAAGTCCTCATATACTTTTGATGGGGCTGAGCCTAGTGCCTGTGTGTCGTTTGTTGTGTAGAGCTGGGATTGATGATGTGAGTGTTGCAACCACCCAGGGGTGGAGCTGAGATACAGTGTAAAGGAGGCAGTCCTTCTCTTGCTCTTCTGCCCTCTCTCTCTCTTGCTGGAGCACCTTGCTGTTTTGGTGGCTGCCATGAATGGCTGCTCCATCATGCCATGCTGCCTTGGAGCCAACTAAGTATGGACTGAAACTCCTGAGAAACTGTAAGAAATAAACCTTTCCTTCCCTAATTTTTTTTTTTTTTTTCGGCACTGGGGATTGAACTCACAACCTCGCACCTGCCAGACAGGCGCTTGAGCCACTGAGCCAAACTCCCAGCCCTGGATTTTTGAGGCAGGGTCGCACTATGTAGCTCAGGCCAGCCTTGTGCTTGCGTTGTAGCCCAAGCCGGCCTCGAACTCACAACGCTCCGCCTACCTCAGCCTCCTGAGTGCTGGGATTAAAGGCGTGCGCCACCATGCCCGGCCTTCCCTAATTTTGGGTGTCAGGTATTTTGTCTCAGCAACAAGTGAAAAGTAACTAAGACAACTGGTATCATTTATGCCTGACCTTCAGAAATGTTAGGATTTATGAAAAAAGAATATAGAGTTTGTGGAATCAAAGTTTTAGCAAATGTGCATATTTTGAAAATATATTTTAAAAATAAATTTAATATGGAATGATCAACTTGGGAGAAGATATTGTTAACAGTATGGAAGGTTCATACTGCTTCTTATCTCCACACAAACTGGCACAAACTATTTCTTGGTGGAAAGAACATGGTTCAATCAAACTCCTCAAAATCTTCTTGTGTTCAGTTGTTTTTCCAGCCAGATGCTTTCACATACAGTACCCTCCATGTTTTCACCATGGTGGTCAAAATTAAACCAGACTGTGACCTCCCGGGGTGGCTCTATGGATTCTATTCAGAAGGATGTGTGGTGATCTCCTGGGACAGCATCACTTCTCTGCTCAGTCATCTGAGTGGAGGAGAAGACGTGGTGGATGGTGCCACTCTCAGCAGGATGATGTGAGAAACAGCCTGGTTTTAACACAACCCACATGCACACAATTCATTCCAAATTAAATTTCAGTTTGAAGACTTTTAAAAAGAATATTATGTGAATATAATCTTAATATGTTTTACTTTGATTCACAGAAGTGAATTTATTGATAATTGATGTCAAACAGCTTTGAAAAGTAAGGGACAACTAATAACATATTAAAACTAATTTTAAAATACTTGATTGCATACCCTTCATCAGTTTGCCTACCAAAATTATAATCAGAAACAAAGGTTTCTAAGGCATCTTTTTGCAGTTAAAATATCTTGGCAACATCACACAATTAACATGGAATTGCTCTCATCTCAGTTATGCTCTGAGCCCTTTCTCTGCTATAAATTTTACAGATGTGCAATAGGATCTAAGTAAATTATCTTCATATGGCTTGACCATGCTAAGTAATAAAAATTCACTTATTTACCAGGTTTATCCTTTGTATCCAAGTTGTAATCTTTTAAAACATCAGCAGCAAATGTGAAATTATATGCCATCTATATATGACAATTGTATTTTTTTCACTTGTGCTCAGTAAAGTCCTCATAATCTGTAGAAACACAAAACAAGATTATTAAAATTTTCATCATTCACACACTAAAGTAATTCTGAAGTCACTCGGGACTAATAGCAGATGGGATTATTTAACAGGTAAGGGCAGCAGACACCAGGGAAAGATGGAATTGCAACAGCACCTGGTTCTATCCTCCTGGGGCCAGTGGATTCTGAAGAGACACAACTGGTCCTCTTCCTGCTCTTCCTCCTGATCTACCTGGTCATGGTGCTGGGGAATGCAGGGATGGTACTGATCATTAGCCTGGATCCCCAGCTTCACACCCCTATGTACTTTCTCCTCACTCAAGTATCATTTCTTGAGCTCAGCTACTCGCGTCATCACCCCCAAAACTTTACAGAACTTACTGAATTCCACCAAGAGCATCTCATTTCTCTGGTGCTTTATCCAGCTGCACTATTTTATGGTCTTTGCTGCTGCCAAATGCTTTCTTCTCTTCTCCATGACCTATGATCACTATGCAGCTATTTGTAGCCCTCTACACTATCCAGTCATTATGTTAACAAGTCTATGCTATGCCCTGCTCACTGGCTCCTGTATGTTTGGCTTGGTGGATTCCAATATGAATGGGGTTTTCAATAAGTGACTGTATTTTCACAACTCTCATGTAACCCATCACATTTTCAGTGACACGGCCCCAATTTTAGCCCTGTCTTGTAGAGAAACATATGACATGGAAATTATTTTAGACATTTGTGCTTGTCGCACCCTAATATTGTCTCTTATCCCTATATCTGTATCCCATGTGTCTATTCTCACTGTGATCCTGAAAATTATTTGCACTGCAGGAAATAAAAAAAAGCCTTCTCTACCTGTGTTTTTCACCTCCTGGGATTCATCATCTTTTACAGCACTACGATCTTTACTTACTTTAAACTGAAGGAATCCCACTATTTGGGAAAGGATCAGGAGGATTCTGTGTTGTACACTATTGTGATCCCCATGCTGAATCCTCTCATTTACAGCCTGAGAAACAAAGAAGTGAAAAATGCTGTCATTAGGATCATGCAGAAGTTTGGAAGCTCTAGGAAATTAAAATAATAATAGTTCTAAACATTTGCATTTCCTCTTTCCTTCTTCCTATTATGGAAATTCTTTACTTTCTGAAAATAAGACTATGGATCTGATTTTGTGAGTTTCTGTGCACATGTATGTGTATTTTCTATATTGTCCTGGGCAAGCCTCTTAGTTTCCATGTACCTTCTGAAAATTCCATCATATTCTTTCATTCATTCTTTCACTATAATTGCTGTTCTAGTCCTGATGAAGACATCTAGATAAATCTATTATGATCCATGGTTTTTATTAGTCATGCTCATATGTGCTTGATAGTGCCCTCACAAGAGGATTCAGAGTTTAAATGTAAGGTCTCTCTTTTCAGTATTCTCTGCTCTCTTCACTTGATAAATAACATTTATCATGAACACTGTACAGATGAGACTTCTGCATCCTTACTGTAGTTATTTTTTTACAAACTCTCACTCAAAGTGAGATCTTTTATGTGTTCTACATTTTCCTCTTAGAAGTGTCTTATCTATGGAATTAAGTTTTTAGATGAATGTGAACAGAGACCTGAGAGTGGCTCACAAAAATTGTATGAATTTTGTAGATAAATAGGACTTTTAAAAAACAAGGTAGAGGAAAGCTCATCCTGGCATTTCACATTCCATGTGGAAATGAAAATTCTACAATCCTTTAAATCCTATCCATTGCAATGACTTCAAAGCTGTCTCTTATAGATAACATCACACTGAATGGTGCAGTAGCATCTGCTGCAATTATAAAATGTGAGGGCTCCATTACATCAGAGTGAGTCAAACTGATCCCATCCAGTGTACTCTTATGCTCTTCCATTGTTTCTTGTTTCTACCATGCTTTCATCTTTCTTTCATGTTTTCTTTCTTTTATCTCATCTTATTAATATCTCAAACCAAAAAAGTTACTACATGTCTAATAGAATGGAATTAATTACCAAATCCAACAGAAATTATTAATTCAAAGTCTTTAGGTATGATTTTTTTCTCTTAATACTATGATTGACTTAATGAAGATCATTAATACATTTTACAATGTTTTATGGAAGTTGAGCAATAAAATTCAAAATGAAAAATGTCAAGTGACTCCTTCAATTTTGCATGCATTACTACTTTAAAAGTAGGGTTGTTTAGACCCACAATTTAGCCTCAAATTCAGACATCATTTGAAGAGATATTTAGCATTGATCAAAGTACCTGTATTTAAAATTTTTGGCTCTTTCCTCATTTGTGATAAAAGAAAATAACGCAGCATTTTTTAGAGATTTTACCACAGAAATTGCATTCATTGATTTGTGTATAATATTAACATAAAATTCCATTACTTGAGGGCCGGGAGTTTGGCTCAGTGGCTTAAGCGCCTGCCCTGGCAGGCGCAAGGCTGTGAGTTCAATCCCCGGTGCCACAAAAAAAAAAAAAAAAATTCCATTACTTGGTATGCTACCTGCAAGTGTGCATTATTTCTCTTGTAAGGGACGAATGCTTCTCTAATCATCACCTCACAGAGGGTTTAACTGCAGTGAGCATGAAAATTAATTCTGTAAAATTTTATATGATAGGGGTATGAAAATACCAGTCCAGAGGCAGGTTGACCACACAAGCTATTCTAGAATATTTCAAACAGGGTTTATTCTTACATGCATGTGATACATAGCAATCACATTACTTTTGGGGAGTTAGTACACACATGCATTGCATTTGATCATTTTTGATTACCCTTTCCTTCTTAGGCTTCTTCTCTCTTTTATTCCTGAGATCTACTTTCCCTTCAACAGTTTCCTTAGTTTTTACCATCTCTATTTTATTTTTGTCATTAAATTATTTGCATGCTGTTACATAATGAAAAATACACATTCTAGGATATTTGTGCAAATCAACATATATATAGCTTTTTGAGGAGATAAAGGAAGCATAAGAAGTCACTGGATTGCAACTTGGGTGAGCTAGGAAACCCTCCTTCCCATATATTCTTTCCTTCCTTCTTCCCTTCTTTATTTCTTCACCTTTTCACTACCCTTTAGAGTCCTCACCCCAAGAGAGCCCTGCAAGCCACAGCAGTTCCACTCAATCCATTTCAGAGTATTTTTACTTGATACATATTAATGTTGCATCTTGATCATTTTTAGTCAGCCTTGCACTCCTGTCATCTCCTTTCTTACCTTTCCTTTGTCGCCTGTCCCATCACTAAAAACATGGTCCCTTGCTATTTCACTCTCTCTCTCTCTCTCTCTCTCTCTCTCTCTCTGCTCTCTCTCAGATTGGGTCTTGCTACCTACTTCAGGCCATCAACTCACTATGTAAGCCATCTGAGACTATCCTTCTACCCTGGGTTCCTGAGTGCCTAGATTACAGATATGTGTCACCAAGCCTAGCTCAAGATATTCTTCCTTTTTTTGAGTGGAAGAGCACTTGAGAAAATGCCTGCTAGGTAGTCCAGACTGGTCTTGAATTCACTCTGTAACACAGACTGACCACAAACTTGCCTCAGTCTTCCAAGTGCTCTGATTTACAGAAAGACAGCACAGTAGTTTGCATTCCTTTATTTGTTTCACTTTGTCCCTTACATTATTTGCATGTTATGTTTCTTATATAAGAGGAATCATGCATGCAAGGATGTGTGTCCCACACCACAGACACACAGCTCTGTGAGGAGACTGGGGAGTCAGAGCATCACTAGGTTTGTATGTGAAAGAGCTGGCACACAGGAAAACCCAGGTATATGGTGTTTAAAAAGACAAGTAATTGAGGGACTTCACAGGCACAGGATAAATGGTTGCTCACTGCAGAGGGGAATTCCCCTTCCCCATGCTAATAAGAGAAAATCCTCTGCCTATTCTGAGTGCCAACTTTGCTGCCAGGCAGAGACAGAGCCTGAGGAGAAGGAGACCTGAGCTGAGCCAAGCAAGTAGGGACAGAATTAATGATGACCAGTATTTCCCTCTGCAGGGAGACAGTGCTGGGTCTGGAGCTGTCTTGGAAGCCCTCTCTTCTCTGCCCAAGGAGAACAAGCAGGAGAAGGTTTCGGACATTCCCGGTGCTGAGAGACATCTGAGGTTATTTTCTCCACTTTGGTAGTGGGATCACAAGGACAGAACACCCCTAACTTTGCAGATCTTCTGGATGCAACAGTTCTCTCCAGACAGACAGGGAGAATGACTAGTACTTAGACTGGGTCCAAAAGAAGGGAAAGAGTGACAAAAATGAAATGAAATGAAATGAAGTGAAATGAAATGAAATGAAATGAAATGAAATGAAATGAAATGAAATGAAATAAAGGAATTGAGGAAAATGCCTGAGTGCCTGACTTGTTGGAGAACAAATGCAGGTGAGAAACTCACAGTGGAATGAGACAGACAGCAGGAAGCCCAGCTGGTGGTGAGCACATTCAACCCGGCGAAGGAATCAGCCAAAGAAAAGGGAATCAAAGAATAGGGTACTTGAACATCACTGCAAGCACAGAGCTCAGGCACGGGAGGATCTGTGGGCGTCAGGTCCGAGGCTGGGAGCAGGGCTGCAGAGAGCTGGGGAAGGCTGGGTGGGTGCGGCTCGTTATCTGTGTGAAGACCCTGATGCCCCAACCCCTCTGCTCTGCTCGGAGGCACCCAGAGGACTCAGGGCAGCACAGAGACACTGGGCCTCCAAGCACCCAGAAGCAAGGTGGGGAACTGAAGGCACTTGAGCCCATGGTGAGGCCCTGCACACAGGCTAGGGAGACACTGCATTCTCTTGTCAACCTCCTTCCCAAGAGCAGAGGAGACTGAGGGGCAGGTGTGGTCCATTTCACCTCTGGCAAATCTGGCTGAGGACTGAGGTCACCATGGAGGGGCAGAGCTCAGCCTCCAGACAGCCAGAGACAGCTTCTCCCACTGCGATAGAGGTAGAAAAATGAGACAGGGTGAAAAGGAAAAATGATATTCACATTCTTCTTTTTATTAGGCCTTGACCCATAGGACAATTCCAGAGGGAATTCTGGTATCCATATAGATGCCCCCACAAGAAGAAATAATTCCTCTGTGTGTGTCTGTGTCTCTGTGTGTGTGTGCACATGCATGTGTGTGCTTTTATAAACAGTGAAGCTATTGCTCTTACTGCAATAAGGTGTTGTCTTGTTTTGTTAGGTTCTTTCTCCAGCATGAAGTTTCACATGGTTCTCCAATCTAACAGACACATAGCTGTAAATTCTTTAATCGTATGCTCTCTGTCCATATTATTTCCCCTCTTCATTTATACTCCCCTGCTTTCTCTTCTTTAGTCCTCCTCCTCCTGAAACTCTTGAATATCTTCTCCTACCTCCTTTATTCTTACATGTAAATATTCTCATTAAGGTCTCCTCCCCACCAGCCTATTTTATCTTATTACTCTCCCTACCTGATCTTAAATTAACAGGAAAGTTGGAAAATTTTTTAAATGAATTATAAATGGTACATTGCTGCATGATTTCTTCTTTGGATATTGACATTACTGAGGATTATTCAGCCTTCATAAAACAGCAGTTGGAATTCAACCTTACAGAAAAGGTCAGTAGCAAGAACCGAATCCTAACCCTAGAAACCACCCGTAATAAAATATTTCAGATTTTCTGTTGCATTTTAATATTTTGTTATTCTTGTTAAGACAACATCTCATGTGACTATATATAATAATGCAAGTATTTTCCCTCTGAGCATTGCAAAATATATGTTAGTATCCAGGCTGGTTTTGTCTTCCTCTTTATTTTTCTTTCACAAAATACAAAAAATCAGATACACTAAAATAATGAATTATATTGCACAAATATGGCCTGCAAATGAAGCCATTCACACAGACAAAGCAGAATGGAGATTCTGTCCCATCCCTGTCAGGCCTGAGGATTTCAATTCTTCAGCTGTCAACACTCAGCTCCTTAGTGAAAGCTGGGAACCGTCCACAGCATAAAAGGTGAGGCTGTTGCTAACACAGCAGGGCACGGCAGAGTACATTTAGTCATAAAATTAGGATAAGACACTGAACACAAGGTACTATAATAATTATGTAACACTAGAAGTATACTCCAATTTCGTTTTTGCTTACAAACAGGAATAGACCAGAGGAAAATATTATTATGAAAACAAAATACTAACAAGTCTGGTATTGACTTATTTTCCTTTTTAAATTTTAATGTTTTCTAGTTTTTCTAATGTGTATTAATTATGTCTATGGTCAAGTCATACCTTTAAGTATTAAACTTTTCCAAGTGAAAATTTTATTGTACCAGCCTTATTGTGTTACTGGAAAATTATGACCCAGGAAACATCTTACACTTTGTAGCCAAAAACCAAAAACAATCTTAATTAAACACTTGAAAGTAAGCATTATTCTCAGCAAGTTTATATAACTATGTGTCACTTTAAATAGTAAGTAAATGAAGTTCTGGAAAAACTTGTATAACAACAAGATGTTTATGCTCTAAATGTGAGACTTCTAAATGAAAAGACAAAGTCATATGTTCATTAAGTCCTTGAAATTCTGCCCTTGGAATCCAGCCAAGAAACTTTCCTTGGAAATCCCTCTCCCAGGATGAACAAACGCTGCAGGATTCTGAACACGCCTTATATGAGGCGCCCTGGAATTACCAGACACAGAGGAACCATGCACACGGGTCTGTTTCCATTCGCAGTTCTGCCTTGGATTCTTTTCAGAGGAAACTTCCAGTGAAACTTTCATCTGACCAAGACATCGGCAAAATTTCTAGGGCAGTACACTTTTCCTCAGAATAAAAAGTGAGTGCAGAAAAACATAAAAATAAAATACCTCTAGAGAAAGCAATAGGTTAAAGTAATTTTCAGCTTAACTATATAATATTCATATTTTATTTCTGAGACTATTTTGTGGCTGACAAGTTTGTAAACGGATTATCTTGGAGAACTATTTTTCCAGCAACTTTGGTGCATTGTAAGTATCTTCCTGAAAACTGAAGGGGTTTGTGCTAAATAAAATAAATGGGATTTTCTAAAGGATGTATTATACACACGTGTCATTTGAATCCCCTTTGAAATAATGAAAAGATTTACCAAAAAAAGGAAAATGCAGTTGGTTAAGTGAAAGTAATCAAGCAATGTGCACATTCTGAAAGTACAAGTTTTTGAAGAAATTTGATTTTGAATGGGCAGGAGAATCTCTGGGAGTTCGAGGCCATTTGGGCAGCAAAGTAAGTTGAAGCCAGCCTGGATTAGAAAATGAAAGCCTGTTTCAAAAAGAAAAAAATTAAAATAAATATTCATTTTTTCTGTCAGTTATTGTATCTTCAGGAGTTTAATACTAATATGATTCACTGAAATCCCAAAGAGGAATTACATTAATAAGTATAAGAAATCATTGAGAACAAAAGACAGTGAATAATACACGAAAAGTGGTTTTTATCACAGTCAATTATAATATTCAGGATTTCCAAAATGAGTTCTGATCAGGAACAAAGTAGTGTAAGTCTGTTCTCTGAAGTGAAAATATCAATGTAGAGCCAGTATCAATATGTCACTGCTCTTTATTACAAGGAATCTCTGTGCCCTTATTCTGAAGTAACGTGTGTGTACAAGAGTTCTTATGGCATAAAATTTTCCTGAGAACTGAATGTATAAATAATTGAAAGAGTTTAGAATACTACCAATTTCATGCTAAAAACAACTTGTAATCCTCTAATGTGTCAGACAAGAATCTCACTACATACACATATTTATACATGGTAATTCTATTTACTTTACTCTTCCTCACAATATTTTCATCTATATCTAGGTATGCTAATTATGAAATATACTGACTCATTCAGATAAGCTAAAACTTATTGAGAGCCATGTAATTTTAAAATGATTTCTCAATTCATAAGTGCAGTGGACACCATGGGCAGACAGAACTCCTTTGGTGTATCTGACTTCATCCTCCTGGGGCTGGCGGATTCTGAAGAGACCCAGCTGGCCCTCTTCCTGCTCTTCCTCCTCATCTACCTGGTCACAGTGCTGGGGAACGCAGGGATGATGCTGATCATTCGCCTGGATCCCCAGCTTCACACCCCCATGTACTTTTTCCTCACTCACCTGTCGTTTCTCGACCTCAGCTATTCAAGTGTCATCACCCCTAAAACCTTACAGAACTTACTGATTTCCCCCAAGAGCATCTCATTCCTGGGCTGCTTCACTCAGATGTACTTTTTTATGTTTTTGGCTAGCACTGAATGCTTTCTTCTCTCCTCCATGGCCTATGATCGCTATGTAGCTATCTGCAGCCCTCTGCACTATCCAGTCATTATGTCCACAAGACTGTGCAGTGCCCTTCTCGCTGGCTCCTATGTCATAGGCTTTATGGATTCCACTATGATTGCGGTTTGCATGAACAGACTGCATTTCTGCAACTCTAATGTCATCCATCACTTTTTCTGTGACACATCTCCAATTTTAGCCCTGTCCTGCAATAACACTTACATTGTTGAACTCATTATATTCATTTTTGGTGGATTAAATTTACTATTTTCCCTTATCATAATATATGGATCCTATGTATCCATTCTCTTCACTATTCTGAAAATTAATTCCACTGCAGGAAAGAAAAAAGCCTTCTCTACCTGTTCCTCTCATCTCCTGGGAGTCACCATCTTTTACAGCACCTTAATCTTTACTTATTTAAAACCAAAGGAGTCCTACTCCTTGGGAAAGGATCAGGTGGCTTCTGTGTTTTACACTATTGTGATCCCCATGCTGAATCCTCTCATCTACAGTCTCAGAAACAAAGAGGTGAAAAACACTTTTGCTAGAATTATGCAGAAGAGAGAGGGCTCCAGACAGTTACAATAAATGTTCTTATGCATTCACCCTTGTTTACTTGTCTTTTTAAGTTTTCTTCTGGGAAATTCTTTGGTCCATTTGGGAAAAAAAAATTGAATCTTCTCTTTTTCCTCCTTCCCAGGTGCCCCTTGCTTTACAAATATGATTTTGCACATTTTGAGGCACTAGTTCTTGCAGATTCACATTGTACTTTGGAGTCATGAATTAAGTGAAAATCTAAATTCTTAAAGAGCTGTGTTTTAAAGTGAAAATGTGTGCACTATAAGAAAAATTTCATAATTTTCAAAACTATGTGAATACAATATTTCCCCATAATCCAAAATTGGAGTTTTTTTTTATAAAATGGAACTTCATTTTTCATATGTCATTCTGTTTATCATGATTATCAGGAGAAAGTTTTGGGGGAAATTGTTTTCAAGTCAAGGTTGTAGCATTAAAATTCTCAATCCAGAGTTTCTCAGCACCTACACTACTTCCTTGACACAATGAGGATCAGTACTGCCACCTGCATAGGATTTGTCATGATGCATAATGGATGTATAATAATTCTGTTTCCTGTGATCCTGAAATGGACACAAATTTTTAAGACAATAAAATAAATGCTGGCCATTATGATCAGAAGGTTTACATACCTGTAATATTTGGACACATTATGTTCTTCATATTTCTGTGTAGTATTCCTTTGTATTTAACAAATTTCTTTCACTCAATTTAATTTGCAAAGAAGCATACAGATAAAAATAAGACAATAGGTATCAATTTTGGATTATGAATAAGGCAACATGTTGAAGTAGATTTAAGTCATAGAAAGTGATATATAATAATGTTGAAGACAATTTGGAAAATAATCCTTAGAGAAAGAGAAACAGTGTATCCATTGTTGACAGTTTGGTGCATAGTTTCCTAGATCAGTGGCAGTATGTCTAGCAGTTAGCATAATTCCTGTCTTTCCTTATTAATTGCTGTTGCTTTCTTCATTCACTTTAAAGTTTCATACCTAAGAATCTTTGTGTAATAAAAACCTGCAAGATTAACATGTATTCAGTGTATGAACACGATTTAGACTCATGGTATAGTGCTTTGAACCTAAAATATTGTGAGTTTACTAATTTAAAAATCAGTGAACAACTCTAGATGTCAGGTGTTTTCCTGTGAGCCATGCTAAAGCCTGTCTATTCTGTATAAGACAAGGAGCTTCTCTGCCTTCTCCATGATGTCTTCAGTTTTGTAGTGTTCTTTAAATGTAACTTAATGATGATCATGTTTGCCTCATTTGTTTTACTTCTAAATGTAAAACTGTTGCAAAGGAGTGATTTGACAATGGATTTAGCATATATGACTTTCTATAAGATTAGATCAACTAGAGGGATAAAAATTACCTTATTTTTAAAAATATTTTACATATGCATTTATGTCAGCTTAAAATTTCTCTTTGATATTTTGAGATTATTTTATAATGTACAATTCAATTTTGTAAGTGAGCTATTTTATTCAAACCTGTCTAATAATTATTATACTGATTTTTTATTCCAAATATGTGGGTATAAATGTTGTGTATATTTTTGGAGTTTAAGTTGTTTTCTGTAAAAATATTTCATTATTTTGTGAGTCTAATGCAACATCTCTTTTTAATGAATTAAGATTTATCAGTGTTTTAATAATGTAAGACTTTTAATTATTTTATCCAAATATTTAAAAATGTTACTCATATTTCCAAGTGAAGGGCAAAATTATGCCTTTTATTATATCAGTATTACTTCAAATCTTTATGCACTCTACCTACAATATCTGTCTTTTCAAGAATCTATATTTGTATGTATTCCTGATTGTACTTCTTACTGACTAGGGCCAAAAATTTAATAAATATTTATTCTTCAATATATTGTTAGGGCTCTCCTTTCATCACATCTTAGTAATTTCTTAAACTTATGGGACCCTTCCTCTGTCCAATATGCACTCTCCAACAATTTTATAATCATAGTTTTAACTTACACTCCTTTAGCTATATTTCTATGTTTTAGAAAATATATTCTCTGCCTTTGTTGGCAAATGCGTCAATAGAATGCATGACTTTGTAGACAAAATTTAAGTTAAAATGATTGTTTAATTTTAATTAAGCTAAGCTAACTTACTGTCTATATTTCATTGGGGAGAAAACATTTATAATATGTTATTACATAAAGATAATATAATCTATCAGAAGCATACAGATTAAACTGAGCAGCACATAGGCACAGGACAGTGGTACTTCCAGAAACAAGGGCTCTTCATTGGGTCAATGGCCATGATCTGCACAGAGATTATGCAGATACTTTGTTTACCCACCACTCATTCCCAAAAGCAGAGAAGATTGAACTGTCTGGCTTGCCCCAACAAGGAGGAATGGTTCGTGTGTGTGTGTGTGTATGTGTGCACGCGCATGTATGTCTGTGCTAGAATTGATGCTATTGTATTTGTTGCTATATGGTGTTACCTTGTTTTGTTATTTTCTCTTATTATAGCTAGCTAAATTAAATAGAAATATTATAGGAAATCAGATAGCCTAAGACCTCTAGAGAGCAAGGAAAAAGGTGACACACATCTCAACTGTGACCAGAGACCCATCTGTTACTGACAAGTACTCAAGATAAAGATGAGATGACCAGGCCTGTGTACTTCCTTGAAAGACAAAAAGGAGGTCAATTGAAATCTAGATAGATGTCATCCAGCCTGGTGGACAACCAAGACCACTGAACCTATTATTTTCTGAAAAACATCTTTGCTCTTCCCATGCATGCTTGTTTCAAGACTTATTTCCCCATTGGGTCACTATTATGTAAGCAAGTATGCTGGCACACTTATTGGTTAGTCATAGCTGTAACCCATGTTGTACCCACATGAGTATTGCTTTGTAAAATTTTCCTACAGAGCAGGGTCCCTAAGCAATACACTTAGAACTCCCCTTATTTGCTTGACAGGAGATACCTATCTTCTCAATAAATACCTTCCTAATCTCAACCTCTGGTGTTCCTAGAATTCATTCCTCAAGTTTTAGAAAATACGAACAATGATTTCAGATATAAACAGGTTGGCAGTTGTTATATTCCCTTGTATCATAATTAGAGGATTAGAGGTTCCAATATCACCCCTACAGCACTCTCATAGCAGTGGTTGTTTCACAAATGTTGAATCTGGGGATGTGCACCAAAGCTTTGCTGTCTTTAGCAGCTTGATGGTATTTTAAACTCGACCACTAAGAATTAAGGGAACTAAGTTTAAAAGGAAAAACAAAAACAATTTACTGACAAGAAAGCATTACACAGAAAGCTACCTCTTGAGATGTGGCTAGGGAGCTTCAAGAAAGCTAATACCTGAGGACATTTGTCTTTAGTTTCCTTTAATCAGACTGATAGAGACCCTCCCTCCCAGTTCAGTACCCGGGACTTGTGACAGCTGGATTGGTTCTCTGGACTGTCATTGATGGACCCCAGGACCTAAAACCCTAACCAGGGGTTCAGTTAACTAAGAGCATATTCCTACGTGGGCAAAGTTTTCCTTCTCAGGACCTTATCTCTGGAATTTATAGATTGGTTAGGAGGAAACTTTTACAGAAATTGTAGTTAGTGACTGAGCATCAAGTGCATTAATATATTGACATTAGAGTGAGAAAAACATAGATATGTACTAGGTAAGAGTTACATTGAGTACTCTCCCCTTCAACTTCATTGCATTTTATTGAAGGAGGAGCAGGATGGCTACCTTGGCTATGGCATCTTCCTGGCTACCTCAGTGTTCTGTTTTTCAGTCCTTATTTGTCTTCTTAATTGTTCCATCCAGTAAAGTGTGATTCTTTCTGTTTAGGATTAGCCAGAAAATCTAATGAGGCTTTTCCCTGCCGACACATACCTTGCCTGTACATAACATTCTACTAGATACATTCATAGACTAGTTTTTACATTGTATTCAATTTCTCTCTATTTTTCTTATTTTCCATTTATATTTTTTCTATTTTTTAAGTCTTTTTCTTCTCATAAATTTCAAATAATCTCTCCTTTCTTTTTGTTTTTTCATAAATATTATCAGAAAGGCCTATTTTTCTCCTAACCTGTCCTATCTTATTCTACTCTTTCTATTCCTGGGTAGTGAAACACGTGGAGGATCTTTTAAAGAAGATTAAAATTGTATGTTGATATATAGATTTTTCTTCAGGTATTGACACCATTGGTGACTTTTCTGTCATCAAAAACAGTGCAAAGAGTTCAATCTAGTGGCAAAGTTGATAACCATAGTATTGTCTGTATGTTTTCATGCTGAGACACCTACAGCCATAGACAGAGGAACAAAACCACTTACTCAAAAGATCAGCACACAATAGGTCTTCCACTCTTTATTTCCAGTGATTTTCAAACTTCAAAACACAGAAACACACACACATGCACACACAGAATTACCAGAAACAGTATGTTTTCCCAAGTTTCATAACCCCTTCCAAAAAATGATCACATTAGTATTGCAGTGAAAGTAATTTCAAAGACTTTTTAAAAGCAACAGTGAAAAGGATTGTACTAAACATGATGCAAACAAGGATTTGAGCTAATCAAATACTTAAATGTTTAATAAGACCAAAGATGGTACAGTAGAGAACAGAATGAATCAAGGAGAAAAGGATGATACAATATATGACAGATTGCTTCAGTAAAAATAGAAATTCTGGATAAGAAGTATGAAATCCTGAAAGATAATTCTGTAATACTCGAACGAAAAATTCAATTCAAAATCTCAACAATAGTTTGATAAATCACAAGGAAGAATATTATAATTACATAACAAATTTTATGTGTTGGATCATTGATACAGAGAGTAAAGAATGAGAAGTAAAGAGAAGTTTAATTGAGAATTCTTTGAAAATCTAAAAGAACAAAGTAAAGACTCCAATAGGACAATAAACTACACGTCTATGATACAGAAAAACTATTTGCTGGAATTATAGAAGAAAATTCTTCTTATCTAGGGAACAGAGGCAAATAAACATGATCAAAAAGAAACTACTCATAGCATACTATAGGCAAATTACCAAGAAATTTAGATACAAAATACTAAAAGCAGATATGAAGAAATGTTAATGCTGACAGCTATTAACTCAGAGGCAAAAAACCCAACATTTTTGAAATGAAAATCTAAAGTCAGAAGGCTTTGAACTGTTGTATTTTAAGTTCTAAAGGAAAAAAAGGGAAATATTCACTACTATACCTACTCAAATTGAAGGGTAAACACAAAACTTCAAAGACAAGTTTAAAGAAATACTTGCCAAATGAGTAAGTATTGCAAGAATTCTTACACAAATCTTCAAAATAGATAAAGAGGAGAGCTACAATTGTGATACCAATGAAATAGCTAAAAATAACAAAACCCAGATATGAAACAAACACTAGAAAAAGAATAAAGTGAAATAAATTAATGCAGAACATTTACCACTATTTAATGAAACTATCATAATTCTTCATTAAGTGACACCAAATGACAGGCCGGATCAAAGCACAACACTCTAATATATGCCACCTGAGATACACAAATATTAATACAAAAACAATGAATGTTGGCAAGGATGAGAGAGAAATGTGCCTTCTTGCACTTTTCATAGGAGACAAAACTAATAAAATCAGTATTCAAATAGGCATGGAGGATCTAAAACTAAAACTAAAGAAGAAATTGCATCTGATCCAGATATAAGAAAATATCAGTTGGATGGTACAGGACATCGTAATATTAACAAATCTCAAATGGTTATATATCACATGTCTCCTCTTATGTTTTTTTTTTTTTTTTGCGGTACTGGGGATTGAACTCACAACCTCGTGCCTGCCAGGGCAGACACTTAAGCCACTGAGCCAAACTCCCAGCCCTGGTTTTTTGAGGCAGGGTTGCACTGTGTAACTCAGGCCGGCCTTGCGCTCACGTTGTAGCCCAGGCCAGCCTTGAACTCACAATGCTCCTCCTACCTCAGCCTCCCGAGTGCTGGGATTAAAGGCGTGTGCCACCACGCCCTGCTTTCCTCTTATGTTAACATTTTAAAAATGAGTAAGAGAAGACAGGAAACTAGAAAATCAATTTTCTGAATTGAAATCTGGAAATGGAAGAGGTAGTTTGTAGTCAAATGAAAGTTGAAAATATATCCTATGCATATATCCATATATAAAAACAAATACGATTGAGATTACATATTACTAATTTTGCTGCAATTTTAAAAAATATTTTACATGATGAATGGGCCTGTTGAAATGAAGAACCAATGATTGAAAGAAAGTTATTTTATCTAAATGTTCAAATTCAAATGGGCAGTGCTTAAAAATTGACATTAGGAAAAGGGAATAGGTGAAATGATAATGTACTGAGGACAGAGGACCTCACATGGTCTCACTCCCTAGCCTCTCTGTATAGCATTTCCTTCCCTTAGGTACACTTCAAGATCCTTTTAGAAAGAGAATCCGATGACATACTTTCACAGAGAGTACAGCTTGCACAGACAAATGGTGGTAGAAAACCAAGACCGATTTCCAGGCTGTGAATTTTTGGGGGGAGTTTTAGGGTCTATGACTTTAAGATGTTGAATGGTAGGGCTGGGGATATAGCACAGTAAGTGTCTGCCTGGCAAGCACAAGATCCTGAGTTGGATTCCTTGGGGGAAAAAAAGTTTGAATGGTAGTTTATAAATCTAGCTTTGAGGGTGAAAGTCGATGGGAAAACATATTACTAGAAAAAAGTTACAGAGATACTGCTTCCGAGGCCCTTCACAATTACTTACTTTGAAATTTCTCAGCTGGCCAAAGAGATATACTTTGTGGAGTTGTGTCCTGATCTACCATAATTTTCACACGTGCAACTTCCATAGAAGTTTCACAAAAATTAAGAGTTGAGCTTTGGTTACAGACAGAGTTGTGTTAGTAAATGGCCAATAAAATATTCGCAGAGGCATTTCCTCCCCTTTCTCTTTCACAATATCTATTGTGCATCTTGAATCCTACTACCTTCTTTAGTTTTTTATACTATAGAGACAACACGATGTTCACCCGTGTGACTCTGCACCATTTCACCCATGAGCAAAAGGGGAGGAAATGTCTAAAAAGGGAAGGCAGTGGGCATTGTTAACCTATTATCATGTTTTGAATCCCTGTAATTCTTTCATTGTTCTGTTTAGTTTGCTTTTATTCTGTTCTGTTTTGTTTGATTTTATTATATTTCATGGCATGGACAGCTATTTCAAGGATAACAAAATATATTATGGCAGCCATTATCGATGTCCTATAATCTTGTTTCAAAGCACTGTATTGTTTTCATTGTTTTGTTTTGATTGATTTTATTCTATTTTGTTTTGTTTGATTTTACTATGTCGATTATATAGGCAGATACTTTGAAGATAACAGGAGGCATTAAGGTAGCCATTGTTCTTTTTCTATTACTTTGTACCCTGTGTCACTTGCATTGTTTCGTTTCAATTGGTTTTATTCTGTCCTGTTTTGCTTGATTTTATTATGTCTGATGGTATGGGCAGTTTTCTGAAGATAACAAGAGACATAATGGTAGCAATTATTGATTTCCTTTTATCTTGTTTTGAAGTACTTTGGTTTTCTTCTCTTCAAAATAATTAATTAATTAATTAATTAAATATTCACAGAGGGATCAATACAGAGATAGATTGAAAATAAGTAAACAGAAAATTACAAACATAAGAATTTTAAACATTGCAAGCACACAAGGACAAGAATAAATTATTCATTCATTTACTTTTCACTTAATAATCTTTTAAGTGAATCACATATCCCAAGTATGCTTTCAGTCTCAGAGATGCAACACTGAAGCCCATCAGATGCATCATGTAGCTCCAGGAACTTCACAGCATCATATTAATAGATCTAAATTTTAATCAAACTCACAACCAAAATAAAATAAAACTGTTTCATGTTCAGAGGAAAGGTACAGAAGAACAATGAACTTAAAGTTGCTTTCTAAAGGGAAAAAAGTAAGCCTTGGGAATGAAACTTTGTTAAACTGAATGTTGAATAATCTCATTATTTTACATTACTTTGAGTTGATTTACAAAATAACAGATAATGAGAAACTGGCTTGCACTAACATTTGATTTTTATGGAGGTAATATATAACAAATGATCATTAAAGTTTATTGAAAGTTACCTGACCATGAATACTGGATGAATTTGTCAACAATTCTAACCAAATTTTAAAGCATGAATGAAATCTTCCCAGTTTCTCATTCTCCATTCTTATTACCTAGGTAATATTTATGTGCTTAATGTCAAAAAAGAACACACTGATATTCTTGAAGAAAATCTTGACAGAAACATTTCTTAAACACTTTTGAAAGTTCAGTGCCCATGAAAAAAGCCTAAAGAATGAACATGCAATGCTGGAAATGTTTTGAAATTTATAATTTAGAAATACTCAGTAATATTGTACAGTAAATTTATTTCCTTCTTCCAGAAAACTCTCTTAAAATAGTATGATCTGGAAAGTGAACTTGAAGGAACTGTGACTCTGAATAGCTTAGCTTCCATTATTACAAAGACTTGTCCAAATAATGTAGTCAGTGCTATCTGCCTGAAAATTGGGTTGTTTCAGTTTTAGAAAAATTCTGCAGATAGATTTTGCTGCCAAACTTTGCTTCTTCTAGTAAAGATGTGTGAATCCACTTTGTTCAACCAACCAGAGAAAAGTAGAGACTGAACTATCAAAAAGTACAATTTTGAATCTCAAATGTATATTTACAAATTAACTCAAAAAGAATTTGAATTCTTATACACTGATGCTTTTTTTCTGGCAGAATCACAAAACAATCACCCATTTCTAAGAAACAAAGGTATATCAAAATTAAAGCAAATATCTACCCTTTTGTACTACCACTTGATTTCTTTTTATTATTTCTTGTTATTCTTGTTATTTCTCAAAATCTACCGTGCCACATATGAAGATGTCTCTTTCAAATATTTGCTTCAATGACACATTTTCATTGAATTTGACTTTGATCACTCTGTTTCTCAATGATTTCTGTTACTGTAACTACCAAATCCCATTTACTGTGTTCTTTCACATGTTGTTTTTCCAATTGCAGCACATTTTTTGATCTAATATACTGTATCACTTACTTTAGTATTACCTTTTGCCTTGATGGGAATCTATCATCTAATATTATTACAGTTGATATAGCCAGATACCCACCCCACCTTTTGTATTGTCTCCAGATGTATGCTATTTATTCCAGTTGATTACAAGTTTTCCATAAATTTCTGTAAGTTTGCAAAGCTAAATTGAAAAAAGTCATATTTTCTGTTCACAATGGAATAGAACATAGATGTAATATTTCAGAGATACAAAATTGTTAACTAATATGTAGCTTAAAAATAAATTCAGAAATTCATGTTATACTTAGGCAAAAATATATAAAACCTACTTTGCCTTTGTAATATGAAAGACTAACACAAAGGCAAACCAAAACACGTAAGTAAAAAGTAAAGTGCCATGCACATAGTAAATGGAAATATATTTTAGTACCATGAAATACATCAAAATTAAGAAAAGCAGATACTGCACTATATGCTACAAAGATAAATTGAACTTAGCGAAATTGGGGAAATAATATGTTACCATATACCAATTAAAATACTATAATTTTTTCAAATATTACTTAATATTTATTTAAAAATGAAAAGAATAGTAAATTATACAACACAAAGAAATGAAAAATGTGAAAGTTGATTTGATCAATACTCATGTTCAAGAATCAAATTATCAAAAACTATCCCATAAATTTCTATAAATATTGTCATTCAAAAATGAAAAGAAAATCAACAAGTATTTCATTGTCTAAGCAATCAAAGATGAAATAAAATAAAAAACTCAGTCACAATATTACACAGAGTGATGCAAAGAGAGAAAGAGAAAAGAATAGAGAGGGAAATAAAAGTGAGAATTTAAAATGTGATGAGCTAGTAGTTAATCTCCATGGACTTTACACTGACAGGGATTATAAATCAATGGTGTGGCTTTGGTTGCTACTGTGAAACAACAGTTGCAAGAATTTGTCTGCCATCATAAGCAGCTCTATGAATGGGCTGAGTGTTTTAATAATAGGAAATCTTGAGTTAAAAAAATCTTCCTAGTGATATTTTTCAATCTCATGTCTATTGAAAGGATATTGGCTCAAAAATTCCCTCTCAGACTCTCATTTGACTGAAAGCTCAAATGTTTTAGGGATAGGGCTAGTTCTAGGGTTAGACTTAGGTTTGAGGTTAGTGTTAAGGTTAGGGTTAGCGTAAAGGTTGGACCATCATAGTAGGAACTAAAATGTAAGTCAATAACCTTGCCTTTCCACAAGTCTCTAAACAATGTAATACTTAATACCAGCTGCTCTTATTCACCATAACAAACTTTCTCCTCCAATTTTGAAACATGAGCACTTTTCCTAAGAGGGCCACCTTTCTCTTTGTATCATGGTTGAGTTTTCACGACTTAATGGAAAATTCCCAATATCTATGTTCCTTGTTTCTCACTTGTACTTTTTCCAACCCTGTTTGCTTTCTCATCTTGGACCAATAACGTTCAATGAAATATTTTAGTTCTATTATTATATTTCAATTGTCTTTTTTTATAACATTATTTGCCCAGACATATAACAAAATCAAATTTTTGTCCACAAAGTTTATGACTAAGTTCATGTTGGATTCATGACTTATTTTCAAATTCTGATTATTTTACTTTTGTGAAATGAAAACAAAATCCCCTACCATAAAACATTAAAACACATGGCATATGTGTATCTTGGAGAAGAAGCAGGTGACACTAGCCAAGTACAGTAGAGATTCTGTCCCACTGCTGTGGACCCCAACATATGCATTCATCAGCTGCGAAAACTCAGTTCACTCAGTGAAGCCCAAGGCTTCATAGAACATGTAACACATGGAAGTGTTGGGCAAGAAAAGATTAACCTAACATATGTCATGGTACATTACGTATTTTACCTATACTATTAGGATTATACTGAGTATGCAGTATTCTAGTATTATATAGAGCTATAAGTTTGCATCCAAATAAGTATTATGAACCCAAATGAAAATAATTGGGAAAATTACTAGTGTGCAAACAAAATGTTAAGAAGAATTCCTTCATTTTCTTCATTGAATTCTGTTTCTATTGTTTTCTAATAAATATGTCTCAATTTAATGGCCATGTCATATTTTTCAGTATAAAATGTTTTCTGGTAAATATTGCTTTGTTCCATCCTTTATAGTTAGTCATTAAATAAGTATGTCTCTGGAAATGTCTTCTCCATCACCATGATCCAAACTTCCTGCTGGATCACTTGAATGAAAAGATTAGTCTCTGCAAATTAATGCAGTTTTGTCAATTGAAGAAGTAAGTAAATGAAATTCAGCAGCGATTTAGAGTATCTCAAGAGAAGATGCAGTGATTTTAGCTTTCAGTCTGTGACCTCTACTAGAATAGGCATATCTTTTGATTACTGAGTCTTTGACCTTTTGTCTTTGGAATCAGACTAAGGAATCTTCCTAGGAAGTTGTGCTCAGAGGATGATCAAATGCAGCAGGGTCTGAATGCCTATTACATGAGGCACTCTGAGATCACTAGGCCTTGAGGGAAGGTGTACAGTTTCTGCCATACAGTCTCTGTTTCTTCCTGCATTCTTTTTAGATAAATCCTCCAGGGGAGGTTTCCATTTAACCAGGCCCTGAAAAAAATTTATAGTATGATAGAATTTAACTCATTCTAATATGAATGCTTTAATACATAAAAAATACGTTATGTCAAGAAAAACAAATATGTCTCAGATTCAGTTTCTTAAATGGATTTCTTATTTTATTTCTCAGAGTAACTTGAGGTTGACTACTTTTTATTGAAAGTTTCATTTTTCACAAATTTGTCTCTCTGTAAAATAGAGGAATGATAGGAAATTATTCCACTGCAATTTAAGTGAACAAGGAACCCAGCTAAACTCAGGCATATTGTACATAAAAGCCAAGCAGCAGGATTAATCCACATGGTACTGACTGAATGGCTGCCCCGAGATGGAGGGGAACTTGTCCTCTGCACACAGTAAGAGAATGACCACAGGACACTCTTAGGAGTGTGCGCCTCCCATACCTAACAGAGATGCAGCCTGACCAGAAAGGAAAAGTATTATTCAGTCAAGTAAACAAGATGACAGTGATAATTTCCTGTCTTTCCTTCCTGTCTCAAACTTTGTTTGTTTGGGAAAAATGTGAGAATTCTGCCTCTGCATAAAAAGAAGGAAAAATAAAATTAAGAAAGTCCCTGAGTGCCCCAGGCCCTCTGCTGTGCTCAGAGGCATCCAGAGTAAACAGGGAAGAACCCAGATACTGGGCATCCATCCATCCAGGAGCAAGGCTGGGAATTTAGGCACTTGGGTCATGCTCAGGCCCTGAACACAGATTACATAGACATTATGTTTTCCCATCACCATCCTTTTCAAAAGCAGAGGAGACTGAGGAACAACAGTGGTTCATTTCACCCCTGGAAAACCTGGGAGAGGACTGACATCATGAAGGATGGGTGGAGCTCAGCCTCCAGAAAACCTCCTGAAAGGACTCTCTTATTTTGGCAAAGTATGTGATTGAAACAGGAAAATAAAAAAGAAAGTTGATTTTCATGCTCTTCCTTTTACTAGGCATCATCCAACAATAGACGCCAGCATGGTTGCAACTTGACTCTCAGCAAGGTGCCTCTCTACACACCTGTGACTTCAAAAGCTGGTGTTGTGATGTGAAGAAGGCAGGGCCATGTTGACATGGTGAAGCTCAGAGAGGAAGAGACTTAGACCCACTATTAACATTCCTGGCCCCGAGAGGCAGCCTTCCAGAAATTTCACTGGCTTCAGCACAACCTCCTCACTGGGTCACAGCCGTGACACCCGAGGCTATTTTGGAGCCCTGTGCCAATCACAGGCCTGCAGCTGCTATGTAACAGCACCCTTCTGTTACAGGCAACTGAGTTAGACAGAAATATTATAGGCAGTCAGACAGGGCTAGGCCCTCAAAGGAGCCGGCACAGAGGACCAGATATCTTGTGACCTTGGAAGAGATACACACCTCTTGCTGTGGGCCAGATCTCAAGACAAAAGGCAAAACAAATGCAACCACACCCTAAGTATAAACATTAGGGATTAGGGGTAGATCATCTTGAGTAGACAAGAATTACCACCCCAAACCCCTAATCCATAAGAATGCGCTTACTACGTGACTCACTTCCCCATTTGTCCTTGATTTGGTCAATCTTACCTAAACAATTAATCTTATTGGTTGACCACAGTTCTGTCCCACCTCAAGCCCATCTGCCTTGCGAGTTTCCAGTTTTCCCCATCATAGTTTTATTCTATAAAAGTCAGTAGAAAAGACAAGAGTCTCTGGCAACCCACTCAGGTCCCCTTCTGTCCCTCAGACAGAAGCTTTCTTTCTCTCAATAAATATATTCTGCTCTTACCTTCCATTGTTCCTAAAATTCATTCATTGATTTTAGAGAACATGAACTCATGCTGGACATATAGTAGGTTGGGAGTTTCATATCCTATATCATTTGGAGGTCTACCACCAAGATCGTTTTCCTATATCATTTGGAGGTTCCACCAAGATCGTTTTCCTATATCAATTGGAGGTTCCACTGAGATCATTGGGATGGAGGTAAGAGTTTGCTTTTATTTCATAGACTCTGGACCAGGACTCGTTTAGGTAACAATTTTTTATGCTTCAAATTTTGCATTGTCTTTGTCAGTTACTTGTAGCAGCTGCTTGTGATTTGTTTTGCCCATTGTTTTTAATTGCTTTGTCTCTTATACAGTTTTGTTAAAATAATGGTAAATCTAAGTTAAATTGTGGCAAAGTTATAAGGTTATGATATTTCTTTAATGGGATATTTTTATTATTTTGTTCTTATACATGTTGCATTTAAATTTGTTGCTAAATTTACTGGTACTCCTTGCTTGACTGTATTTAGACAATGCTAGAGATAATATTAGAACAGTCCTAGCAGACTTTTAACTTCTGCAAAATGGGTCTTTTTAAATAAAATTTAGCTCAGACTTTAAAAATATACATGCCTACAATAAAAAACCGGGTCTCCTTCCACCATTTAAATGGTGTTAGGCCAGTGGCTGGTCTCAAGACTTGGAGGACAGGTTTCACTGAGACAGACTGGCTCTGATCCTCCTCTACACTCTAGAGGAAATGTCAGGCCTGTTCTTCTTCAGTTTCCTTTCTTTGGCTTTACTTCTACTCATTTCCCCACTTTGTGCTTTCCTTATAGAGGCATGTAAGATCAGAAAGAACTCTATAGACTATTCCAACCTTTTCCCCCTAAGTTAAGCCCATAGAAAATGAGAGTTTGCTAATGCCAAAGACAGGGAAGTCATCTTAGATAAAGGACACAAACCCTGTCTCTGGGTCAGATGAGACATTGGAATTGTGCCTGTCCAGGAGAACACACATAAAAGCCATGTCCTAGCTTCATGTTCTGGGCCATGATCTCTTCTGGAGGTTGAACCTGAGGCACAGTGGGAAGAACCGCCTCCCAGGTGTAACACTGGAAGGAAGCTATTCCCAAAAGCAGTACACTTATGGGACCTAAATATTTTAGACTAAGGAGGTTTTCCAACTTTTCAAGTTGTGGACTTTAAAACCTTTGTTGTAAATTTATGGAGCACTAGGTAATGATCTTGCTCAGTCTTTTAACTATTCCTTATAGAACTTGACAAATGGTGGGTACTCTGCCAGCTAATTAATCTCTTACAGCAGCTGCCAATCTTCAAAGCAGAGGATAGGTTTCCCCAACAACTATTTGGTGAATCCCCATTGAAGCCAGTGGCCAATGGAGTCAATGGAATGCTGACCAGGCAGACAGCTAGATTCTTTTCTGGAGACTGGTTTCTGGTTGTATGGACCCATGCAAACTGAGAACTGAGGGGTCATGGCCAAGACACCCAAGGTTTCCTCAGTGGGCACTGACTCCCCAACCACAGAAAATCTCCACTTATCTATCATCCTTATTTCTCTGCTAGTAGACTAGGTACTCTTACTAAGACTTTCAAGGGATGAGACAAGGTACTTTCACTAAGATTCTCAAGGGATTTTTAGATTACTTAGATTACCCCTCCCTTCAGAAGTTAAACTGAGGTAGCTTGCAACAATTGTTTGCATTCCCCAGCAGCTAGTAGGGAAAGGATTTACATCTGTGCCTTACATATGTTAATTAAGAGTAAATAGCTTTTTTGTGTGCCTGGAAGACTGACATGCCTTTGGTAACATAAAATGTTATTGCTAAATGATAGTCAGTTTAACCTATGAGCTTCAAAAGTACAGAAATTTAAATAAAGTATAGCCTTGTTGTGTTACTAGGAAAGTTTACCTAGATAAGTAAATGGGAGACAAATGTCTGGAGACTCCTTTGCCCTAGTGCACGGGGCAAAGCTTCTCTCAGTCAATTGTTCTACCTATCACTAAAGGTGAGTTACTTTACAACCAAAAAACTCTCTAATTACCAACTCACCTTTTTCTTGCATATGCCCTCTTGATGAACAAAAGCAGTAGTCTATTACAAAGTTATGCTTCCTTCTTTAAACATTCCTGTTACAATAACTTAAAAATGTCATAAAAACAAGTTCATGAGCTACTGGGGAAGATAAAATTGTGTGCTAGTTCGAGGGTGGATAGGTTGGCCAAATTTATCTTTCACTCTCCAGTGGCATCCACCTGCCCTGGAGCTGGGTCAACCCAAGGGTCACCTTGAGGTTCTTTATCAAATAGGAGTGCAAGAGACACCTGTATCTCCTTTTTGCATAGATTTGGTAGCTCAATGTCAATGTCTCTAGCACTAGCGACAGCTCAGTAGAGTTTTCTGAATTCAATTCCCATTTATTCCCGATACAAACCATGTCACTAGCTCAATAACTCCACAGAGTTTCCTGAGTTCGATTCCTGTTTATTCCTGGTAAAAACCATGTCACTAGTTCAATAGCTCGGTGGAGTTTCCTGAGTTTGATTCCCGGTACAAAAAGTTTGATAACCTTACATGTTGCTTTTTACATTACAGACATAGGCAACTCAATGCCAAAGCCCCTTACTCTTTTGGAATGCATTCTTAAGCACTATGTTGAAAACTAGCCTTTTGACATTTCTCTGTAGGTGTGCATAGCCTACATAGCCCTAGAGCCAAAATGGAAAGTATTAACTATGATATTCTTTTACAACTAGAGGCATACTGTAAAAAGGAGGGAAAATTTTCAGAATTATCTTATGTTCAGACTTTCTTTGCATTGAGGAATACTATTTATTTATATTCTAAATGTAAATGTGAGCTACAGGAAAACTTAACACCTCAGGCCCTTAAGGCATTTACTACCCTGGAGCCTGAGATCGCTCCTTCCAAACCTTGGGAACCTGGGAACAAAACAGCCTTAATCAAATCTACACCCACCATTACTGAACCTGTTTCCCCCTACTTGCCCTTTAAGTCCTAAGGATAAGGCTTCTAGACCAGCTGTAATTCAGACTTCTACAGGAACATACTCATCCTCAGCTGAGTTTATGCAAGCTCCTCAAGGGCTATATCCTTTACAGGAAGTACCTGGACAATTTGGGTCTTCCAGAATTCATGTGCCTTTTTCTCTCAGGGACTTAAAACAGATTAAACTAGACCTTGGAAAATTTTCAGATGACCCTGAAAAGTACATTGAAGTCCTTAGAGGACTTACACAGATCTATGAGTTGGATTGGAAAGATGTAATTTTACTTTTAAATCAGACACTGATTTCTAGTGAGAGACAAGCATTACAAGCTGCTATTGCATTTGGAAATGAATATCATATTGTTAATTTTAAAAGGCCAGAAGATAGGCAGCCAGAGGAACTACCAATTCATAATGGGGCACAAGCAGTTCCCACCCAAGACCCCTACTGTCCTAACAACCAAGTGGGTGATTAGAATAGGAAACATTTTCACACATGTATTCTTAAAGGTCTAAAAAGAACAAAATCCAAGCCTTCTATTTATTCTAAATTGTCAGTTATTTTTTCAAGAAAAAAGACCCCTCTGATTTCTTAGATCATTTATTAGAGGTGCTAATAAAACATATGTCCATAGATCCTGATTCAAAAGAGGGACAGATTTTGCTTAAAGGCATGTTTATCACCCAGTCAACTCCAGATATTAGAAAAGTTACAAAAGATAGCCTTTGCTTCTGATAGTTCACTTGATTCTTTAGTAAAAACTGCCCCCTTAATATTCTATAATCAGGACTGGGAGAAAGTCAAAGAGAGAAAACAAAGAGACCAAAAATAGCTGCCCTTTGTTGTGGCCTTAAAAACACAGACTTTAAGTCTGATTCTTGGGGTTCCAAGAAGAGTTCAATGACAACACCTTCCTGCTATCACTGCTATAAGCCAGGCCACCTTAAGAGGAACTGCCATAAGAGGCTCCAAGCCATGCCCTAACTGTAAAGGTGACCACTGGAGGTTGGAGTGCCCTCTGAGGCCAAGACCCCAGAGTTCAGACCCATCTTATCAGTTGGTCCAGTAGGACTAAAAAGACCCGGGGGCACTCATCTCCTCCCTCTGGCCAAACTGTCATCTCTGCCTGTCATCTACACAGAGGAGCCCTGAGCAATCATGACAAGAGGTAAAAATCAACCAGCTAATTGCTGGACATTGGCACATGTCTCTTTGTCCTTCTCAACTCTGCTCTTCCTTCCAGGCAGTATACCTCAATACAGTCACCAAAATATAGGTTGCTTAGACTGTAACTGGGATAACTTTCTCTTCATTCATTCATTTTAGTTATGCCTAAAAGCCTGATTCCAATCCTGGAGGAATTTTACTGGTTTTTACAAATACAGTACATATTGTTGTTCATATATATAAAAACTTAAGAGTTCCATTTGTCAAAATAATGTATTAATCTAGTTCTCCTACTGTATGGGGTATGCTATGTCCCCCCAAGTCCTCACATACTTTTGATGGGGCTGAGTTATTGGTTTGTTATTGGTTTGTTGTCTGGCAATGTGAGTGCTGTGCCCACCCAGGAGTGGAGCCGACATACAGTGTAAGGGAAGGCGGGTCTTTCTCTTGTTCGCTTCTGCTTCTGCCTCTCTCTCTCTCTCTCTCTCTCTCTCTCTCTCTCTCTCTCTCTCTCTCTCCAGCATGGCTTGCAGCTTGCAGCTTGCAGCAGCCAAGAACAGCAGGCCTGCCATGCCACGCTATCTTGGAGCCAACTAATGGACTGAAACTCCTGAGAAACTGTAAGAATAAACTTTTCCTTCCCTAATTTTAGGCGTCAGGTATTTTGTCTCGGCAATGAGCAAAAAGTAACCAAGACACCTACATTTTCAAAATTTAGAAATAATTATAACTAAAGCTAGAGGAATTTATGACAAAATGTCAGACTCCATCAATAGAGGAACCTAAGTGCCAGTGGGTTACAATTGCTATTCCTTAGGAACAGTTTCTAAACTTAACTGTCAGCCCTACTGCTCAGGCTTTGATTATGTATGCCTTTGTATACAAACTTTGATTAAACAGGCCATCCTCCAAAATCAGATAACATTAGACATCCTAACAGCACAGGAGGTATTTATGCAATTGTAAAAAATTGAATACCATGCGTATATTCCTGATCCTTCTGCAAATATCTCAATAACTGATCAAGAGCAACAGGTCAGACTAAAATTGCCTGGACCTTACCTTTTTCCTCCTTTATGGAAAGCCATTACTAGCTCTTTTTGGTGGAAATCTTTGTTAACTGTACTCATAATAATCCTGTTGATTCTATTATTTGGTCCATACATATTTGTTTCTTTTGGTTTTGTCTCCTTCAGACTTAAAGCTGTACACCTACCAAGATGAATGTGCCTGGTATCTACTGAGGGTCATTAGTTAGAACCTCTGCAGAGTATCCCTGACTGCCATTCAACAACTACAACCCCTTTCAGCCTGAAGAAGCCAGATCAGTCATTGCCCATTGCCCGTCATGGCAGTTCGGGTTACTTCTTCAGAGGGGGGAATGTTACAGGCAACTGAGTTAGACAGAAATATTATAGGCAGTCAGACAGGGCTAGTCCCTCAAAGGAACCAGTGCAGAGGACCAGATATCTTGTGACCTTGGAAGAGATACACACCTCTTGCTGTTGGCCAGATCTCAAGACAGAAGGCAAAACAAATACAACCACACCCTAAGTATAAGCATTAGGAATTAGGGATGGATCATCTGGAGAAGTCAGGAATTACCATCCCAATCCCCTAATCCATAAGAATGCACTTACTACATGACTCACTTCCCCATTTGTCCTTGTTTTGGTCAATTTTACCTAAACAGTTAATCTTATTGGTTGACCACAGTTCTGTCCCATCTCAAGCCCATCTGCCTTGTGAGTTCCCAGTTTTCCCCATCATGGTTTTACTCTATAAAAGTCATTAGAAAAGACAGAGTCTTTGGCAATCCACTCGGGCCCCCTACTGTCCCTCAGACAGAAGCTTTCTTTCTCTCAATAAATATCTTCTGCTCTTACCCTCCATTGTTCCTAAAATTCATTTGTTGATTTTAGAGAACATGAACTCACGCTGGACATACAGTAGGCTGGAAGTCTCATTCCTCTATATCATTTGGAGGTCTGAGATCGTTTTCCTATATCATTTGGAGGTCTCCCACCAACATCATATCCTATATCAATATGACTTGACCAGAGAGGTAAGTCATAGTCACTAGAAAAAAAAAAAAAAAAGTTATGAAATTCAAAGAAAAGCATGAAACAATTCAATACTTGCTAAACCTGTGTTTTCATAATAATTTCTCTCAAAGCATTTGCCTTTGTACCTATACAGCTCATTTGGATGCATAATTCTAGATTTGCTTAATTATTGTAATACTGTGTAGTAAATATTGTAATTCAGTATCTGTGATACCAGAATTTCTCATGACTATGGTAAATTAAAATTTTATTAGCCAACACTTTCATGTATTCTGTATTCTGTGGTATTTCATCTTTCACTAAGCAAACTGAGTGTTCCCAGTGGATAAATGAATATCGTAAGGCACAACTGAAATAAGGCAGAATCTCCATTCTCATTTGTCTGTGTCACTGGCTACCTCTTTAGATTCCATGTTTGTAATGCATTTTACTATTTTAGTGTGCTTAATTTTATTTTTAAGTTGTAAATAAAATAGATGAGCAGAAAGACACAGTCAGCCCTGAATCTACCACGAATTTGTGAAATGAATTCTGTAGATAAACATTTACCTTTCTATGCAATCAACTCAAATGTCTTTAAAGAATAAGAAGACATTAAAATATAATAGAAAAGCTTAAATGTTTTATTTGGCATTATTTAACCTAGATGAAGAATCAAAGAGTGAATAAAATATGCACAGCTTGAATCTGAGAAGAACAGATTGTGAAGTTTGCATTAATTCCGGAACAAATATGTATTAGAATCTTCTAGGAGAATGTGCTCACATCTGAAAATTTCAGGAGACTATATGTTGTGGTGGATAAAAGAATATTTCTGTCATGTGTTATATTGCTGATGGACTTGTTCAAGTAAAAGGCTATTCATGGTATTTTGAATTATACTAACACAGGCAATTTGGAGACAGAAACCAGGAAGCATTACACTATGTGGCTACCACATAATGTTGAGATTTAATCCAAATGAAAGGCTAAATGTTAACTTCTATGCCAACATCACCTCAGTAGGTGTGCGATTGGAACATGTCATTAAGTAGGTTTTCTAAGGAAAGCTATTCTATCGTTGAAACACATTTGGGCCTTGTGTTATTTGTGATTACAGAGAAATTCTCATAACAACTGTTTGAGAACTGCAACCAAAGTGAAACCAGGGATGCATTATCCCTTTAAGCTTTTTTTTTTCCTGTTTTGTTTTGCTTTGGTGGTCCTGGGGATTGAACCCAGGGCCTTATGCATGCAAGACTAGCACTGTACCACTGAGCTACACCTCCAGCCCATATCCTTTTCAGCTTAAACCATGATGTACTTTAACTTTTTCCGTGGTCATCACATTTTCTTTAAATTTATAATTTTTAGTAAGAAATATGGAGATAAATGTTTTACAAGTGGGAAAGTGTCATCACATTTTAAATCATCAGTTTGTTCAGCTCCCCCTTTTCTGTTGCTCCCAACACTCTCCTGGACTCTTCCTACTATATATATGTTTCTTCTTTCATCTTTGGTTCATTAAATAATGGAATCTTTTTTATTTTATTTTAATTTCCAATGATGTCATATTTGTACAACCTTATGAATTAAAGTTTGGTATTTTGATTCATGAACATGGGTAGCAATCAGTTCTGAGTAGTTACCATATGCAACAACTTGCATCTTTGTCATTTCTTTAGGATGACTAGATTGGTATGCTTCAATTATTTTTTAATGTTGTCATACTTTATTTGCTATCTTTTATTATTGTGTTTTCCAAACTTTATCAGGTTTATTTTACTTTTCTCTCAAACCCTCCTGCCACAGGAGGGTCACTTTATTTTTCACTCAAAGGTATTGCTTTAGATTATTACTATTCCTGTATATTTTATAGGTAATTTTAGCATAATGATATAATAAAATCACTTTTTATTTTAAAAGTATTAACAGTTGTTTCTTGTTTTTGCAATATTAATTTTATATTCTATTTCATTTTTATCAGAAAATAGGTCTTTATTTAAACTAAGTTAACTTATAGGAATTTTTGGAACACTTGTAATCAAGTTATATAAATAACTCAAAAAATCTGGAGATGATTCAGATGTAGATGTGGATGTCTGTATGTAACAACAGTAGCATTTGTACATTACAAATAACCATCAAGGCAAAAGAAAACTAAAAAAAACAAGGAATATAATGCAAATGAATTCATAAAAGTCTCCATAAATGAAGAAATACAATGGAAAACAACACAGTGAGTGGGGATTCATTATTTGGAGCAGGAGGAAGCAATGAGAAACAGTGTGGTCAAGGTCAACTTCAATAAAAACCTGTCTATTAAGTACACACTGTAAGGAGGAGTCCTCCAGACCACAGGAGGTGCCGTCTCAGTTGGAGACCATCAGAGGAGAGACCTGTCCAGATGATGGTGTATAAAGGCTGATTAATAGCAACAAGGCATGCAAAGTCACAGTAGCATTCTTTGGTGATGTTGGAATGGGGGTCTGACAGTTTTGCCAATGACACTAGTATTCTTTTGGTTAAATTAGCATGGAAACTCTGAACTGGCAAAATGTCCCTCTGCTTAGAGTTCTGATGTCACAGTGATTTGGGAAAACTGATCCCAGACCTCCAAATGATATGGAGGAATGAAACTCCCAGCCTACTATACGTAGGGCGCGAGTTCGTGTTCTCTAAAATCGAAGAATGAATTTTAGGAACAACGGAGGGTAAGAGCAGAAGATATTTATTGAGAGAAAGAAAGCTTCTGTCTGAGGGACAGAAGGGGGCCCGAGTGGGTTGCCAAAGACTCTGTCATATTTAGGGACTTTTATAGAGTA
>RJWM01010842.1:0-30480 GCA_004363535.1 Dasyprocta punctata
GGGGAGGCATCCTGCTGGGCCCCAGCCTTGGTGCACTCCCACTGAATGTTTTGCAAGTACTGCAACTGAAAGAATCAGAGGAGATCATGGGCATAACCCTGTCAGTATGTATGTACAACTGGAATGAGGAAGAGTCTGAGGTATTGTTTCCGGATGGGCACCCACGCACAAAAATACACTCCACACCGGTACCACATCTGCCTGAACTTCTAGAGTTTCCCCACTCTTACACAACCTACAAAGACAGTGGGTTTATCTAACTCCAACACTGTGTCCACTGTGATCAAATTTGCAAATCACAGGTAAAGATGGCACAGTAGAACTACACTACAGTGCCCTAAAACACATCTTTAAGGCAAGACCATCCTATAGATGTGGTAGGATTGTCCATTTTTCTGGGTGTGTAAATGTCAGCTCAGGAACATAAGACATACAAAAAACAAGGTAATACAACATCTAAAGCTTATAATTTTTTAAACACAGATTTCAAAAATATCAAAGTAGAAAAATGCCTGGAAAGAGTTCAAGAGAATGATTCTTTTTAAAAGCTCAAGGAAATCCAAGGGCATATGGATAAACAGTTAAATAAAATTAGAAAGCAGTAAAAAAAAAAGAGAGAGAGAGAAATTAAGCAAAAGATAGGTTTTGGAAAAGAATCAATTAAAAATCTTGGAAGTAATGAGCACCTTAAATCAAATAAAAATTCAGTTAAAAGACTTCAAGAATAGACTACTTCGAGTGTAAGAAAGAATACTGAAGCTTGAAAGCAAGGTTTTGAAATACCCCTTTCATACCGAAATAAAATGAAAAAGAAAAATGAGAGTTTCAAGATCTTTGAGACACCAATAAAAGATCAAACATCCAGGCCCTCAGCACATCTTTGAAGGCAGAAACAAATGTTAAAGGCATAGAAAACCTACTTAGTGAAATGAAAAACTTTTCTAATCCTGGGGTATACAGGAATAGCTAGATAAACCCATGTCAGACATTTAGAGAAAATTCAAGGTAAATTGCAAGTGGGTAGAAATTTTCTTACTACACAGCAAAAACACATTCAGAAAATGCAAGAGAAATTGCTGTACTCTTCCAAACACTAGGTCCTGGTGTGACTGGCAAAAATCTTTACCTGTAGCCACTCCTTTTGCCTTTAGCACCCCATGTAGTCTCTTTTTTCCTTTGTTTTTAAATTACAAACTTGCATAATTGGCATAGTCTAAAACAAGAAAATGTCATTTACACGGGTTCCATGTGTTGTTACAAAATTTCATTTGGTGGAAATACCATTCTACTAGTACTTGGCTAGAATAAATTTGTTTTTATCCAGCATCTGGATGACTTAATGTAAAAAGTCTGGTACATTACTGATCACTCACTGACTTCTAAGAGATAACTTTGGAGTCAGGTCTCCTCATCTGTAAAACTCGGTTAATTTTATTTAAATCATAAGGTTGTTCTTAATATAAAATAAGATTTTTTGTAAAGAACCAACACAAAAGTGTCCAGAGACAGTGATAACACAAGTTCTTTACCAGCAACCACTCCTTTTGTCTCTAGAACCCCACGTAGTGTCTTTTTCCTTTGTTTTTAAATTACAAACTTTCATAATTGGCAAGATCTTACATAAGAAAATGTCATTTGCACAGGTTTCCTTTGTTGCTAAAAATTTCACTTTGTGGAAATATCATCCTACTACTTAACTCCAGAAACTGTCAGTTTTTGATATTATGGCCCTCAGAATTTTGATCCAATAAATTCACACTTCATACATAGTTCAAAGCAGAGGTCACTTAAAGTCTTCTCCATACTTGGCATTCCGAAACCCAAACATACAGGATAACTTGGGAGACCACTGGGCAGGAGGGGGAGCAGGGGGGTGATCCCAGTTTCACTAATTATTTGCTTATTCATCTATAGCACATTCTTTGTCACCTCTAAATTTAGGTTTCTTATTTATAAAATTGGATAAAACAACAGAAGCCACTTCCAGTGCTGCTGTAAGTATTAAATAAGATATTGCACAAATTGTTCCCAATTCTTGAAGCTCTTTCTACACACACACACACACACTCACACGCACACACATCTGAAAAATTTATTGGCTTAATATTTTTTCAGAATAAGAAACTAACCTGAGAGATCAAGCGGTTTTTCCAAGATCACGCAGCTTGTAAAAGGTGAATTAAGATTAAAAAACTTCAGTCTACTCAATTGCAATAACCATTTTTGTTCCATTGTATTATGCTCTCAAATGCTGTCCAAATGCAGAGCAGTAAAAGATGATTAAGACCATTTTAGAAATTATCTATTTGTCCTGATGTTAACAGTATTATTTTACATCTGAAACTCTGTAGACTTGTGACCCTCTGCAAATTCATCTCAGAAGATATGCCTGGGGAAGTCAGAAATCTGTCTCAGAAAACTGGCATTAAAGTTCAAATGAATTAATGGAATATGTGCTCAGTGATCTAAAGAATGACTTAAATTGAGCAGCTGTAGGCATCTAATCATAAAAGGTAAAGAATTTGTCTTTATTACATCTTGAACTTTTTACAGATCTCTATAGGAAAGGCTAAGTATGTAGCAACAAGCATCATAAGTGCTCCTGTGTAAAGACTAGTGCTAAATGCATTTTTAAAAATAAGGATTTATAAACATGCCAAAACATCTCTAGGCATAGATTTGTTTAGATTAGTAGTGGTAATGGCAATTTTTAAGTATGCAAGTAAATTAACTAGGCAATGCTAAGTACCAGTTTCAAGCAGTGATATCCATGCTTGATGTTAATTTTTTTTTCTTCGGGTTGCTTCTTCTGTGAATTCTAGTCCTCAGATGATATGATGTCTTTCACCAAAGCATACAGAAATCCAAGATTACTTTCATATCCCAAATGATTTTATACTAATTTATGTTCCCCTTAAACTTGATGAGATCCATTTCCTTCTGTCTCCTATGGTGAATAATTCATGGTGAAGGGTAAATGCTTGTTTTAAAAAGAATATACAAAGATGATTTCCAAATTTAAGAGTTTAATGTAACCTGGAAACTGAAGAAATGTAATGCCTCATTCCACCCTTGTGATGTTCTGCCAAAATGGCAGTGCTTTTCAGTGTATGAGAAAGCAAAGTAGGAAAAGTTGAATGCAGTATGTAAATGATTAGATTATGAGGGTAGATGATTCTGAAAAGCCTTGACAAAATTTCTTGAATGAGGATTAAATTTTAAAAAATGTTAGTAATTTTATATTTTGTAATCTCAGTCATGTTTTGAACAAAAGAGATTTATGTCCAGTTTTTGTAGAGTATTACCAAATGAAAATATTGCTAGGCTTTGTATAAACTTAGGTTAATAAATCAAGAAAGTGTGTTGATGTGAAAAGGATTGCTTAGGTACAATTAATAACAAATGGCTCTTTTTGTATTGGCAACTCATTATATCAATTTGGCAGCTGACTCAAGAATCCAGTTTAATAATTAATGCAACACTATTTGGTGCTAAAAATTTTCCAATATGCCTCCTCAATCTCACTGCACTAAGTCTACTATTTCTACCCTTAAATAGATTCTTTAGACAATTATCACTGCCTAGTGCTTTTTATGTCAATTGAAGTTCCAATACTACATAGTGCACCATTTCCAGCAGATTTCTAAAGAACAGTACAGTTGAGATACTATATTCACATAACTGATAGCAAAATATTATAACTGGTTCTCTAACACTATTCACAGCTGTCAGTTTAGGGGAATGTAATTCTTTTCACTTGACCTCCATTCCTCAGTACAAATTGGCAGCTTCCTGTTTTTCACACCTACTTTGCTGCAGAAGTTGATCTGTAGGGAAGGAAGATTTCGCAAGAGCAAGAAGGTTATTTTCTAGGTTGCTTCAAGATGTTTGTCAAAACTCTACCAAAATGAGTGCAGTTTCAAGAGAAAAGCAATGAGTTGTTTTAACACAGAGGTCACATGGTGAAATGCAATGATTTTAAAATTTTAGGTCTGAGAACTTGACTTTAGGGCTCTTAAAGTGGGATGTGAGACTTTTTTGTGTAGGATGTACAATAGTAAAATGAAACATAATGTGATCCTTTCCACATAAGAGACGAGAGCTGCTCAAAAAAGAGGGCAGCTGGTTGAATTTGAATCTTCATAATTCTCAAAATATTGAAAGTAAACATTAGGTTGAAAAAATTGCAGTTAGGCATGACGGTGCACACATGTAATCCCAGCTAGCTGAGAGATTGAAGCAGAGGGATTATAAACTCCAGGCTAGCCCAGGTCTTGAAAGAAAATGTAACAAAGACTGGGGATCCAACTCAGCCCTGGAGTGCTTACCTAGTATGCATGAGGCCCTGAGATAAATTCCCATTTGAAGAGATAGAGATAGAGACAGGGAGAGAGAGAGAGAGAGAGAGAGAGAGAGAGAGAGAGAGAGAGAGAGAGAGAGAGAGAGATTGGTTCAGAATACGAAAGACAATAATACCACAGAAGTCATGGCAGCAAGAAGCCCTAGGATGGGGGTTCTACTCTGCAAGTACACAAATTTTTCCTTATGTATCACTTCTTGACACTTGTCGCATTTCCAATTCATTAGTGGAGCAGCTATGATGTATTAGCTGTCTAAACACAGAAGTAATGCAAGTAATACATGATAGGAATAAATGACAGGACAGAAATCCAGATGATTGATGATGTGTGGGAAGAAAATTAAAAAACAACAATTGAAAGATAAACCTGACAGTCATTCACTAACAGCATTTCATGTTATTCACTATCTTGAAATAGTGGAATGTCTTACTTTTCTCTCATTGCTGAGACAAAATACCTGACCCCAAAGTTAAGAAAGGAAGGGTTTATTTAGCTCACAGTTTGGGGAGTTTTCAGTCCATAATCAGCCATGGACTGCCATGGCAAACTGGCAGCAGAGCAACAGTTCATGGTGGCAGAAAACAGCATAGGCAGCAAGAGCAAAAGGCAAGGAGCACAAAGAGAAGACTCTTTCTGTCCCTTATATTGTATATAGGCCACACTGACTTGGGTGTAGCACTCACACCCATAATCCCAGCGTTGGACCATGAGTCATTCACAAACTCTAGAAGCCAACCTCCCTGACTGCATGAGGTTTTGCAGGAACATCCAGGCTCAAACCATAGCATGGAGGAGAGTACAAGTTGGTGAGAGCTCCCGGCCTTTACCAAACAAGTTGTGTAAACCCTAAATGGTGAGTGTGTTGACGATTTGGGGGGAAGCACTAATATACTGAATAAGAGACCTCAACATAAGAACTTCTACTGGAGGACTTACTGGAGAGTTTATTAGACAATAAGGGAAGGGTTATCAACCAATGTAAGTTTTAGAAAGAATATGCTATTCATGGCAAAAGAACTCCTATACAGTACTAAGAATCAATTTCAGTGTAGAAATTAAATTTATATATTTTCATGAATGAATACCAAAATTGATATAATTTAATAGCAAATTGCTGAAATAAAAGTAAAGGAGCAGACAAAAAGTGAAGACACCTAGAAAAAATATATATAGCAAAATTCATCTAATGAATATTCCAGTTGAAGAAAATATAAGACAATGAAAGGGAGTCATTATTTAAAAAGAATGACAAATAATTTCATGCTGATGAAAGACAAGAATACTTACATTCAAAGGACTTAGTAATTGTTAAGAGGATGAGTTTAAAAGCAAATTTTATAAAACAGCCTATAGATAAAACTCTGTATAAGGATGTCACAGTAAAATTTCAAAATATCAGTGATGAAAGAAAATCTTTAAAGACACCAAACAGTAACACTATGTGTAAAGGAGTAAGAATTACTTATCATCAGATTTTTCAGTCACATGAGAAGCAAAATACTATAGAGCTGTCTGCTGTATGAATTGATATTTCAGCATTTCATGTCACTTAAGCTATTCGGATATGTGGAGAATAAAGACATTCAGAAATGCAAGAGCTCATAACTTGTGCTACCAACTGATCAACTCTCAGAGGATGTGATCAACCAAGAAAGAAAACTAATATTGGAGGAAGTGATGGAACACAAGAAAATGGTTAGTTAAGAATTTAGTCAAATTTATTAGGTTAACCATGCCTAACCCAAAAATCTGAAATTCAAAATGCTCCAAAATCCGTAACTTTGATCAAAACAACATGATACCACAGGTGGAAAGTTCTCATGTGATGGGTCATATTCAAGGCATATTTTAGCATTCAAGGCATGCTAAAAATGCTGTATAAAATTCCTTTCAGCTCACTTGTATAAGGATGTATGACACATAGGTGAATTTCATGTTAAGATTCAGGTCCCATCTCCCAAGATATTACAGTATGTGTATATGAATGTGCAAATATCTCAAATTCTGAAAAAAATTCTGCAATCCATAGTGTTTTGAGTAAGAGCTTTGTGTGAGCACTGACTAAGAAAACATACTCTGCACAGAAGTGATGTCATTGTGCGTATGATTCAAGAATGTTTCTGTAGAGTCTCGTGATACTGTACAGGTGGCAGACAGAATTTGAAATGGTATTCTCTGCATCTACTCTACTGCAATGCTGAATGTGGACAGGCTGGTGGGCAGATTCTTGTTAGCAGGGGATGGTTATTATGGTTCCTGAGGGGCCAGCAGAAGCAGCCTAGTGTGTATATTTCCAAATGTGAAAGATGGACAGAATCTTAAAAACTATCTTATAGGAAGCCAATTTTCAGTAACCAACTGATTAGATGAAAATCCTACCTTTGGGGAGGCTGTGAGGGAAATGCTACAGACACTGAATAGCAAGAATGCTGACACGCTGCTATCGGGCTGAGAGATGGTGGAGTCACAGATAGACTTTGGAAAAATGATCTGCCTCCCTGGACACCTGAAAGCTGAATGGCATCCTGGGAATCTTAAAGAATGAATAAGAATGGAAGAAAGAAAGGGGATACCTGAGTGCACATGACCACTTAACAAACAGACTACTTAACAGAAGGTCATAGAAGCAAGAATTTGAAGGAAGGAGGTAATTTTGGAAAAGAAGATAGGTCAGGGAGTTGGAACTAGAAAAAAAAAAGAATTTTTGAGGGCAGCAGTTCAAAAATGAGGAAGAAAAGCAAAGTGAAAAGAGAAATGATCAGCTAAAAATAAGATGAATCATGGAATTAGCACTTTAAAGAAAACTTTACTTTAAAAAAAATCCATGAGACCATTGACCGAAAATAAAATTTCCAAGCACCCCTTTCATTAATGATTCATGTTGTATAAAACATCTTCCTGTTATTATGTGAACATAATATCTGAAATATACAATTTAATGAGGAAAGTTTATTTGTCTCACATTTTCAGAAGTTTCAGTCTAGCTGTGTTGCTGCCAGTGGTAGTGAACCTATGGCAAGAATGCCACAGTTGGGCGATTGTTATCGTTTATAGCTCCAAAAGGTTCATCATTCCTGCTGGGCTATCGTGAGGTGGAAACATCACAGGGGAGGGAAACTCACTTCATGGCAGCTGGAAAACAGGGACAGCAAGAGAACCAGAGAAAAAGGCAGCAGCTGGGGACACGCTACTGTACATTCTTCCAGGCTGTCCCCCGAGTGGAACCAGCTCCACCTTCTTTCTTATCACTGCATTCATTGGCCTTGTGATTCAATCACTTCTCAAGGTTGCACCTCTGAATACTGCTACAATGGGAAGCAAGCCTTCAGTCCATGAGCTTTTGGGGGACACTGAATATTTAAAACATAGCACACATCTATCTTAGGCTCCTGCTAAGCTAATCACTGGACATAAAAATAGTTTCTAAGGCAAGTCTCTCCCTTGAGGGAACCTAGAGTTCAATGAAGCCTAAATAACAGACAAATAGCATGTGATTAACAAAGTTCCAAGCAAAGGGGGTTGTAGAAGGCTAGAAAAGTTGTGCATAGCCTAACCTGTGAGTGGGAGCAGGAATTTGATATAACTATTGTGAGGTTTACATTTTGTGTTCAGCTAATCGGTCTGGGTAGTGGAGAGCTTGACCAGTTCTGTAACTTGTAAATACTTGCTTAGCAACCTGAGCATTCCTTGTGATAAAAACAGCAATGACAAAAATCAAAATTCCCCTGTAGAGACAATTTTCTGAGGCAGCATTGTTTTACTTATAGGTTGTGGACATTTCCTTTATACTTACCTCGATCCAATATAAAGTAGCTGTTATCCACAGCACAACCTTTTTTTGCTTTTATTCATTGATACTTGGAATTCCAGGGAGTATATTACATTAACACTTCTTACTTGATCAAATAGTTACATGTGGAAAACAGACATTAATGATCATTTCCAATAGTAATTTGTATTTTTGTCTCAGATGTGTTTTTATACTTAATCCTGAGTATAAATGTATCAATCTTAATTCTAACAAAAATCAAGGTGAAAAGATTTTAAGAGGTGAGTACATGACTATTGTTCTATCCTTGTATAAATTATAAAATGGGGGATACTGTAAGAGAAATACTAAGAAAGATGTTGCCTTAGTTACTTTTTTCCCATTGCTGAGACAAAACACCTGACATCCAAAATTAGAGAAGGAAAGGTTCATTTAGCTCACTATTTGTGGAAGTCTCAGTCCATAATCAGCTGACTCCAAGGCAGGGTGGCATGGCACCGGGGTAACACTTCAAGGCAGCAGCCGAGCAAAAGAAGCCAGAGCAAAAAAGGGGAAAAAAAACAAACCTCTTCTCCTTTTTTATATTGTACACAGGTCACCCCCACCCCTTCAGGGCTGGTGTAGCACTCACAAAATCTCCTTGCCCTCCTTTGCACAGGATGAGGATATTTGCAAAGTAAGAACCCTGGCTCACTGCTGAGTCTCTCAGTTAAACTTCTAAACTTCTCAAGTTGACACAATATATGAACCATAACAGATGTCCAACTCACTAAATCTAAGGGCAATGCTACAGAGAAATGCACAACTCTCACTAAATCTAAGGGCAAAATTCTTTTTAAAACGTGTTTTTTTCTGAAGCAAGGACAGTGTTTTAGTGTCAAATTCCTTACCTCTTAGAAATGAAGAACATTTAAGAAAGACATAGAGAGTCATAAATTTTTACCAAAGGAATAATTAAACCAAGTAAATACTGTCAGAAAGAAAAGTGTGAACCAAGTAGATAATCAGAATGTCATGGGAGCTCTCACATGTCAATAGGTGTTGAAAGAATTTTTGTTACAGACTAGCTACAGGAAAGCTATTGGTATTTGAGAACTACCTGTGCCTATAGTAGTATAAAGCATCAAATGCAAACCATGTATTTCTATGTAAGATTCATTTTAAGAGAGATAAATAAGTTTCATTGCAAAGGCTATTTTGAGGCTGTGCCAGAAAACACATCAGTGTTGATCAGGTTGGCAGGAGGAAAACTGGCATTTCTTTTTGACAGCAACTAGCAAATTAGGATTAGTACCAGTGATCTCACAGATAATATCTGAAGAAATTCTGCTCTTTCAGCACATTCTATGGCAATTACTTTTCTGGCTCAGGTCAGCTTTTTGTTATTTATTTTTTTCAAAAAGGCAAAATTTCATGTTCAGTACTAATCTGAGTAAAGGTGTGAACTATCTGACCTAACTTTAAAATTCCACATAGAATTGCTGTTCCTCCAAAGAACATTTTGCAATTGTGAGTCTGTTAGCTAGTTATAGAGTTCTGGTATCACCTACTTGGTAAGTAATCTTAGAAATGTTTTAAGAGACGAAATCATACTTGTAGCTAGGTGGCTTAGTCACTCTTCTCATTGCTGAGACAAAATACCTGACAGCAAAAGTTACCAGAGGAAAGGTTTATTTTAGCTTACAGTTTGTAGAGCTTTCAGACCATAGTTATTGGGCTCCAAGACAGGGTGGAATGGCAAAAGCAAATGGCAGAAAAGAAACAGTCCATGTCAGGGCAGGCAGAAAGCAGCAGCAGCAAATCTCCCTTTCCCTTTATTCCTACATAGGCTACAAACATTTTGGGTGGTGTTACCCACACCCAGAATGGGGCTTCTTATTCACCACCCCCAGAACTATGCTTAACCAATCAGTGGGGTAATTTAGTTTTCATACACCCTTAATCCACATTCACACAGGCTAGATCCAGCCACCTTCCAAAAGCCATACCTATGAGCACATAAGGCTTTGGGGGGATATCTAGATATAAACCATAACATCAGGCCATTAAAAAAAGATACTCAGAATCTTAACATGGCTTGTTGCTTTCTTGTATTTTAAACTCTAAAAGAAATGCTAGTTCTTAAGAAAAACTTCATTATTTGTAAAACAATCACTCTCATTAAGTGAATTATAAGCTCAATTTTATATTAATGTACTAAAATTTACCACTCATACAAAAGTCAAAACCACTATGGAACAACAATAAACAAAAAGTCGAAGAGAGTTGTGTCAATGAGCTTAGGTTAAGTCTTGCTTCAGTAATAAGTGAAACCAATAAAAATTGGTTTCTTGTACACATGATGTCAGTTTAAGCTTTGTTACATGTCTTCATCACTCCTGCATCATATTTTCATCACTAATACATTTCTGCAGGTTCTAATCCCCACTCAATTACTTACCAGTTAAAAATACCTATATGAAACATAGTTTTCATTTTTAATGTGAAATGTTTTTTGAAAATAATAGAGCAGTCATAACAAAACAAAAAGATAGTTATAGAGCTGGTTTCTCTTGATTCATTGAGGGGGAAGTTTTGTGCTAATAATTTTCTGGGCAATGTTTCATGTCTATATCTTACACCCTAAACAACTGCTGTCAATATAACAACATGCAATGTGTTGGTTATTGTTACTCTCCTATTGCCTGTTGTGAAATTCTGTTTTACTTTAATTTCCTTCTGTTTAAAATAAAAAAAATAAAACAAACATAGTGTTAATGTGAAAATTATCTTCCATTCATTTTAATAAACATATTCAAGGCAAGAAGGCAAGGAATTGTGGAAATTAAAATTAGTCTGAGTGTGTGTGAGGGGAATTGTTACCTAACAGAAGTTTACAAACTGAAACAACATCAACCAAGTACTTGTGAAACAATGCCAGGCAGGTGGGGATCATTGCCATAGTAATGACAGATACAGTGGCAGTCCAAAAAAGAGCTGGGAAGATCTTCCCAGGAAACAGAAATTGGATACAGACCAAAAGAGAATGTTGGTACTTCAACAATATGGAAAACAACAATAGGACAGAAACTTTAGCTTGATTTATATGCTCTTCATGAACCATGTTGGGAGAATATGACAATATTCTCAGGATTACAAGGATCACTGAAGAGTTTTAAGTGGGAAAATTATATAGAGATTTGTATTTCAATAAAATAACTCTTACAGTAAATTGTAGTTTTATTAAAGTGGCAAGATGACCAAGTTAGGAGAAATAGTTTGGGTCTCTGAATCTCAAAGGAATCAGAGTACATCTGTGTACTTTTCCACATGGAAGATAAAACCAAGAGCACTCCATAACTGATGGTATGTTAAAGAAGAGAAAGAGAAGCTGTTAAAGAAAGAAAGGAGTAGTTGTCTTCAAACAGCTTCACACCAGCATTGATCAAAATGATCTTAATGTTCGCATCAGCTGACATAAATTTGTTTGTTTGTTTTTCAATTGGCATAATTCAAGACAGTTTTCTTCCTGAAGTTATCCCCTGACCTCAATTTTTCTTAGAACATTTACTTGAAAATTTATTTCATCTGCTTGAAATGTAAATCTTCAATAATCCAGTAATAGGCTTGTTTCTCAAGGACTGGGAACATTCCTTAAAATGAAAGAATCAAGGAACACACCATCCCTATATTTCAGTCTCTGTACAAAGATAGGTTCTTAACTTCAGTTGACACCAACTGACAAACACAGAGGACCTAATCACACCAACCACGTTTCCTCAGCCTGTTCTCCACCAGCTCTTGCCTTTTGTTTCAGCAGAAATTAATTCAGTCTCTCTCTTCTATTCAAATAGTATCCCTCCCGTGTTAGAATAGATTTTTCTTTCAATTTTTATTTTTTAGCACATATTTGGAGTACATAACAACTACATTCCTCATAGGGAGTTGGTACAAGTACATAATGCATCTTAATTATTTTTTCATCATTGTTCATTCTCTTCTCTCTCCCTTCCCTCCATGTCTTGATCCCCTTCTCTTTTGCAAAATAAATCTATTTCCATTTTCTTATTTTCTATTTTTTATATATTCGGCTTTTCATGTAAGAGAAGCCACACAATATTTAAGCTTGTGTGTCTGATTTACTTCATTTTATATTATGATCTTAAGGTGCATCTGTTTTTCTACAAATTACTGAGCTTGTCTTTCTTTGCAGACTAGTATTCCATTATGCATATATACCATATTTTCTTTATCCATTCATTTGTTGATTGGCATAAGCGTTGTTTGCAAGATTTAGCTGTTGTAAATTGTGCTGCTATGAACATGGGTGTGCATATATCACTGTGGTATGATGCCTTTAATTCTTTCAGGAAGACACTGAGAAGGAGAATAGCTGGGTCAAATGGAATTTCTAGTTTTAGTCCTTTAAGGAATTATCATAGTTATTTCCATAATTGTTGTAATAGTTTACACTCAAACCAAAAATGTGGATGGATTCTTTTTTTCCTGTAACCTCACCAACATTTGTTATTACATGATTTGTTGATGATAACCATTTTTCTTTAAGCAAGATGAAATCTCAGTGTTATTTTAATTTACATTTCTCTAATGGCCAGAGACACTGATCATTTTTTGTACTTCTTCTGAAAAGTGTCTGTTCAATACAGTTGCCCATGTTTGACTGAGTCTTTTATTTTAGGAGGGGGTCTACACTTTTCATTTCCTTGTATATTCTAGATAATAGTCTTCTGTCTAAGGATAGCTGGCAAAATTTTTCCAAAAACCCAAAATTCCTGGAATCGATAACTAAATTTAGCAGTCTAACAAAACATAAAATCAAAACACAAAAATCACTAGCATTCCCAAACACCAATAATGAACTCACTGAAAAAAAAATTAGGAAAACAGTATCACTCAAACTAGTATTAAGAAAAATTAAGTACCTAGAAATTAACCTAACTACTACTCTTTAAAAGAAGATCAAACAGGACTTCAGAAATTGGAGAGATATCCCCTGTTCCTGGATAGACAGAACCAATATAATCAAAGTGGTCGTACTTCCAGAAATGATGTGCAGATTTAACACAATCCTAATCAAAATACCACCAGCATTCTTTGCTGAAATACAGAAAACTATCCTTAATTTGCATGGAACCAGAAGAATCCCAAGAATAGCAAAAGCAATCCTGGGTAACAAGAGAAAAGCGGGAGGCACCACAATCTTGGACCTCAAGTTAATTGCAAAGCTCCAGTAAAAAAACACCATGGTCCTGGCACAAAACCAGACATGCAGATTAACGGAAGAAAGTGGAAGATGTAGAAACAACCCCAGGCACACCCAGCTATTTGATCTTGACGAAGGGTCCAAAAATATACACTGGAGGAAAAACAGCATCCTTAATAAATAGTGCTGGGAAAATTGGCTATCTGAGTGCAGAAGATTGAATCTAGATCCATTTCTCTCACCATGTACCAAACTAGAATCAAAATGGATCAAATATTTAAATATTAAAAACAGAAGCATTCAATCTCCCGAAAGATAAATCAGGTAAAACAGTTGAAGGCCTAAGTGTAGGCAAGGACTTTATGAACAGAACTCCCATGGCACAAACATCAATAACATCAAAAATCAATAAGAGTGATCATATCAAACTAAAAAGCTTCTGTGATAGTCTTTAATGTAAGTCTTCCTTGTGTGTTTTACTTCTCCAGTTTTTCTTTTTTCTTTTGCATATTACTGGAAGAGTTTTCACAGTGTCTCTTTCTTGCTCCAACAGTTAAAATGGCCTAAATTTTGGGAGTTTTGGAGACAGGTAATGATAACATGTGGCCAGAGTTGAGAACCACGGTGAAAACAAAGTCATGTTTATTATATGAGATGAGAGAAATAAGAAACAGGAGAGGCTCTCATAGTCAGTAATCTACATGGGAACTCTAGAGGGCTAAGTTGGTAACCTACCTGGAATCTAGTCTCTTATCTTCCGAAAACACCTTAATTTTGAAAATGCATTTATATCTTCTTCACAAAATTCATGTGATTTAGTTTACATGTTTTCAATTCATCCCCATTTTTGGGAGTAGGCTCCAACTAATTTAAACCATTCTCATTAAGTATGTTTCTATGTTTGGAGTGGCTCAGAAAAGCACGTATAATCCAATTTAAATCATTCTGATTTAAGCAGCTTTGTTGCCTTTTCTGGAATAGAAGTTTTATTGTTCTAGAAAGACTTATTCTAAAAAGTTTCCTTGTTCTCTTCAGAACAAGAGAAGCCAGGTCTCTTCTCCTCCTGTAAAAAAGCAAGAAAGCTTATGGATCTAACTGCTATGGGCCACTGCTATTTTAATAGTCTTTCAACAAAATTTCACTATTATTTAATTGAGTGCCTGTGATTTCCTAATGACTTTTTTAGGTACTTGGGTTATACAAATAAATAAACTTAAGAAATTCCCCTTGTGAATTCCACCTTCTGTCAGAGACGAAAGACAATTGTCAGTCAATGCAATAAATTTGTAAACCATATGTGAGAGAAGATAATGAGAACCAGGTAAGACAAAAAAAGAGGAAAGCAGAGGAGAGGTTGAGAACTCCTAGACATAGATTGTTTAACTAATTCAAGTGGACAAAACTAATTTGTGAGATTTGTGCAAAAACCTCAAAGATGTGACAGAAGTAGGTAAATGGATATGGCAGGTGAGGTAAGGGCATCCTAGGCAGAAGAAACAGCCACCGTAGAGGCTTTAAGTGAAGGCATGAAACGGCATAGAGGTCAGTGTATCTGGAGCAGAGTGGGAGATGAAACAACAGCAGAAAGTGGAATCAGAAACACACGTGGTTGCAGAGTCTCATGAAGGCACCACATGCCTGTTACAGTCTTTGGCTTTACTTTTCTTGCCAGGAGGAAATTCTGATGTAATATTACACAGGGGACTGGAGCCAGGAGAGCAAAGAGACAGCTCCACAAACACAAACTAAAATCTGCCTGGGTCTTTGATGAAAGCCTAAGCTGCTAGATCAACCAAGCTTGAAGCCTTCCTTCTTTTTGGATGGCCTTTCCATAAAACTATGAATTTCCTCATTGTTTAAACCAGAGTTAAATTTCTACTTTGGAAAAATAGTTTCATCTAAATTAGAGAAATAGAAATAATTCTTCCCACTCTCATTTTAATGAAGAACAACAAAATGAAATGGTTTAAATCACTTCAGGAAAAGCTGAAGGGAAGAACTTCAATACAAAAATGTGTAAATTTTACCAAGAAGAGTATTAATTTATTTTTCAATAAAAAATGTTTACTTGCTCAGAGAAAGGATATGGAATCATAGAATAAATTATGTTGCCTTTGACAATTATGTTTTTGTTCTGTTTTGTTTTACTTTTCTTTCTTTTTTGTTTTTTATGTTTGGTTTTGTTTCTTTTGTTGTTGTTGTTTTTTTTGTTTGTTTGTTTGTTTGTTTGTTTGTTTTTTTGGTCTTCTTTTGAGACAGGGTCTCACTATGCAGTTCAGGCTAGTCTTGAGCTCATTTTGTAGCCCAGGTTAGTCCCAAACTTGCAAGGATCCTTCTGCCTCAGCCTCTCAAGTGCTGGCATAACAGGCATGCATCATCATGCCCAGACTGATAATTATGTTTATTTGAAATCTTAGTCCCTAGGATTAGTGAAGGGATGATACAAATTTAAAAATATATGCTCCTTTGATATTAAAAATTAAAATAACATAAAGGAAATCCCTAAAGTAGATATCTCTTTGTAATTCATGACTCATTTATAAATTATTTTCTTCAAATATTTGCTGATCTGGCAGGCGCAAGGTTGTGAGTTCAATCCCTGGTGCTGCAAAAAAAAAAATATTTGCTGAGTGCTCAAAAGTAGAGGTTCACTTGATGGGTTCAATGGTCAGGGAGAGCCAATATATGCTACTTTTCAATTTCATAGCTATGATTATTAGTGCTTTATGAATAGAGTCAAAGCACATATATTCCTGCCCTGCTAGCTTGCTGACATGTTTGATTGTAAATGATAGGAAGAGGGCAAGAAGGAGAGGTCAAGGAAAAACTCACTTTTGCACCAATTTGGTAATAGTATTTATGATGATATGGTTTCATACAATAATGCATGTAAGGCATTCAGCATAAGGACTCAGGGAAAAGCTTTTGCTATTAAAAATGCTGACCACTCTCAATGTACCCTTGCTGTGAGTAACAAGTAGCATCAAAGGTACGCTAGGCTTCTGGCATGTGTGCTAAGAGTACTGCTTATCCCTTTTGACAATTAGAAAATAGAGCCTTCTATTGAGAGGATTGCTGTAGGATGGCTAACCTGTGAGAAGCAGAAGAAAGCACTTTGTTAGGGCAAATTTATCATTAGATATGATTTCACATTAATTTTATAACTTGGGGATATTAGATAAGTCACTGGATCTTTCTGAAATCAGATTTATCTATCTTTTAAAAAGTGTAGATATAAATACAAGTTCTATTAGAATCTTATAAGCAAGGTGATATAATTAAAGGTAAGTGGCAAAGAAGTGATACAAAAACTTTTTTAACCTATTATCCTTTATCTTGTATAATTTGTTTAGCTGGAACTCAACTCAGAGTACAAATATAAAATTAGCGTTTTTTTTCTTCAAAAACTTGATTTCAATTCTGTTTTGTTGAAAGTACAGACATTGTTATGGCTTGTGTCTAGATCTCCCCCCAAAGCCTCAGGCAATCATGGGGGGCAGGATTTTCAGAGGTGGCTGAATCTAGAGTTTGTGATTGATTCATGATCCAATGCTAGGGTTAAGGGTGGGAATGCTGTACCCGCCCTGGGGCAAGTAGCCTGCATACAATCTAAGGGACAGACAGAGACTTGTCCCTCCCTCCTCATGTTGCTCTTGCTTTCTTCTGATTCCATGAACAGTTGCCCCTCTGGCATCTGCCACCCTGCCTTGGAGCCAGCCAATTATGAACTGAAATCTGTAGGAACTGTCAGCTAAATAAACCTTTCTTCCTTTAACTTTGAGTGTCAAGTATTTTATCTTGAGAGATAAATAGAGAGCAATGAGAGAAAAATAACTAAGACAAACATCTTGGGTAAGGTTCAAGTTTTCATCTCCTTTCCATTGTTGAAATACACTAGCTCTCTTTATAACTGATGTTAACCCTTCCCTAATCACTCTAATACTGGTTGCTTACATGAAGCAGAGTAAGGAGATATTTTCTCAGCCTTCTTTCTAAGGCTTAATTTCTTTGTGGATTAAGCGAGGATGAGTCTAGTAACTACTAACTAAGAGACATCTACTGATGGGGGCTTGTCTTGTATTACCACTAGGAGATGGCTTGCTCTTCAGTTCCTTCTGGCCCTGTGTGGTGCTGCTCACCTTTGTGATTAGGTGTATGGTTATTTAGGACTGTGTCCAAGTTGACTTGGCACCCTTGATGAATAAAGAAGCCCTTGGAAAAGTACAACAGCCCTTAGTCTTGACAGTAGCTTCCAGTCCTCTCTTCTCCTCCTTGGAGGAGATGGTGTCTTCTCACAAGACTTGTCACTGTCATCCAACTTGCAGCCCTGTGGACTCTTTCCTTCTTGTAATATCCTTCCCATTGCATGCAAAGCCACAGGAATTATTTGTGCAACCTCTGTGAAGGATGGAAAGACACATGTACAGACAGGTACACAAAATAGATACATAAAATAGATACAGCTCTAAAGATAGTGAAAAGAAGAAAGACAGATGGACAGGCAGACAGAATTGCTAGATCCCACAATCATGTGAGCCAATTACTTAAAAATCTCTGTTGAAAGACTAAGCTCCTAAATCAAACAAGATTGAAGTCTACCTTCCTTCTGGATTACCAATTCATGAAATAATGAATTTCCTCGTTTAATCCAGAGTCAAATTTCTACTTTTGAAATTGAGCCTAATTTAAATAGCTCATTTTAAACAATCAGTTCACATGATTGTAAGGTTCCAGTAAGTCCAAAATCTATAGGGCAGACTGGAAGAAAGACTGGAATTTCAGATAATACTTGTAAACAGTTTTGATTCTGACATCTGTAGAGCTTCCCAGCTGACAAGAAATTCAGGCAATATTTCTATATTACTGTCTCAAGGCAAAATTCCTTTAGAAAGTCTTAATTTTTGTTCTGAAGGCTTTCAACTAATTGGAGGAAACTCACTCATATTAAGGAAGTTAATCTGCTTTACTCTAGGTCAACTAACTCTAAAATTTTAATTAGATCTACAGAATACCTTCAGAGCAACATCTGAAGAGCTTTGGACCAACCAACTGGCCCCATAGCCTAGCCAAAGTGACACATAAAATTAACTATTGCCAAGCATCTTATAATTCATAACATGCATCATAGTTCTTAGTTATTTAGCATTACATTGAAAACATTGTTATATTGTACATAGTTTTTGCAATAATATAAGGAGCAAAACTTTTTGTCTTCATTCTCATACAGGTAAGCAACTCATAAGACAGTAAGTGCCTGAAGTCACAGACAGCAGGACCAGACCATACATCAAACCATGTCTTTTGACTACAAAGCTCATACCCATCCCAGTCATTAGAAGCTGCCAATAAGAATTCGACAATTGATTCATTTACTGATTACCAACTTATGCTACTTAGCACAATAAAAGAGTACGGTGAGTGATTAGTTAGTAGAAAATCTATTGACATTACTAGGGAGTTAAAGAGAAGAACAAAATTTCTTTGGTTGGGTAGCACCCAGATGTAGCTTAAGTACTGAAGATAAATTAAATTGAGGAATTTAATTTTATCTCCTTAGATTAAAATCAGAAAACTGAAAGATGTGTTTCTAGTATTCTTACCATTTGGTGTAGCTTCCTCTCATTTGTGCCTTAAACTCAAGGTGCGTTTATCAAAAAGAACAAAGAGTGCTTTCCCAAAATAGGATTTTTATGGCTCAATACAGGTGAAGTTGTTAAAATCTTCATCACCCAGTATGTATGAAATTTAAACTTAAACATTCATATTTGCTTCCCCTGGAGAAAAAATCTTTATTCTAGAGTCCTGCTTGCCCCAGTTTTACTTCATTGGTTTTTGTTAATATCTGTAAGTCTCAGATTGCTTTGTTCTTTCTGCTCTGAGCTTGTTGGAGGAAAGCAAACCATAATGGCTCCTTGCAGAAACAAACCAGAGATCAGCTGGCAGAGATGAGTAATCCATGCCTTCACTATTACTGTATGAGAACAAGTATATCTACACCAGAGGATCTGCGGTACGGGGATTGTTTTCTGTGCTCTAAAAATCAGAAACAAATCACCAGCCAGACAGACTTTGAGATTCTGGCCTCCTCGACTGTTTCTAAATTGCTGCTCATTTCAAGTAAAGAATACCGAAAATGTCCCTGGCTGCTCATTTGTAAAAGGAAAGTACTATTGTTATAAGTTTCAAGTGTTTGTTTCAGTGTCTTCACAAATGCGTATCCTGACATTCCTTGATCAAAAACAAGAGCAAACCGAAAGAAAAACAAAAGAAAACAGTACTTAAGGGACTAGCATTCTTCAAGGATTTAAGTATATTCTAACCTGAGTCTTTAACAGAGTCCCAGTGCTTCTTAACTCGTCCAAACACTGCCTTAACATGAATCCAGGTGATTTTGCTTGGTACTGAAATTTTGCTCATTTTGACTCAGAGAAAAATTAGCCTTTTTATTTTAAAATAGATATTAGAGAAATAAAATGCTTAAGGTATGAAGGGATTCTGTTTAAGCTTATGTGTGAACATGTCTTACAGACATTGTTAGCTTTTTTACATTCAAATGTAAAAAAACTTTTAAATACACTTGAAGCTCAAGGAGTCGTGCATGAAAGGAATGTGTTCAGAGGTGACATACTATGGAGCACTTAATCGAGTTTCTAAAACTCAAGGTTCTAATATTAATGCTGCTGTAGATTTCTGCAATCCTTTACTTATGTTACCACTTAAGAATCTCAGGGCTAGGGAGATAGCTCAGTGGCATAAGCTCCTGCCTGGTAAGTGCAAAGTCCTGAGTTTGATTCCCGGGAACCAAATCTTAGTGTTCTCATCTATAAAGTAAGAGGATGCCATATACCTCCAAAATTCTGAGGTGTTAGCATATAATCTTCAAGCTTATATACCCAATAGCAATAATAAATTTGATTCACAGCCCTACCTAACATTTTTTCAGACAGTTGTATATTCATTAATTTAACCATTATGTATTGAATAGCAGAGATACTACAGTTAGAGATATGATTTATTAATCAGCTTCTTTCATAAACAAATCAAAATTTTGGGAAGACTTTGAAGATTTTGGTGTGACACAGAGCAAATAATAGGCTCTAACTTTGTCATTTATTGGTCATGCTATCTTTAACAAATTATTAGAAATTGAAACCATTATATGAAACCTTAGATCTAACACATAAACAGTAAGAATATTGCTGTCGATCATTTCTTTACTTGATCCTTCACGTCTACAAGTTCTTCCTTAACTACTTGTATAAAATACTGGGTTTACCTAATTTAAGGGTATACACTTTAACCTTCAGGCCAATCTTCTGCCCATGCAAAATGCCAATGGCATGGCCATTTCCCCAAGTTCTAGTGGGCAGTAAACCCAAATCGACGTTAGAACACTTAGATCTTAAGCATGGACCTGGAAACTGGATGAAGGCAGCTTTGAAACTAGAGTCAAGCTGGGAAATGAAAATATGTGCCCACAAGAAAATTGCAAGGCAATGTTCATAACAACCCAAATTCTTTTCCACTGGTGAATGGATGTACAAACTATAACATATGACCAACAAAATGGAAAGAATATGATTTAGAAGAAAAACGAAATAGCAAACAACTGATATATGCTAAAATACGGGTGAAACTTGGAGACATTTTGCCAAGTGAAACAAGCCAGAAACAAAAAATACAGTTGTCTCGGTTACTTTTCATTAGTTGCTGAGACAGAATACCTGAGGTCCAAAATTAGGGAAGTAAAGGTTTATTTCTTACAGTTCTCAGGGGTTTCAGTCCATACTCAGTTGGCTCCACGGCAGCACAGCATGGCAGGGCAGCCATTCATGGTAGCCACCAAACAGCAATGTGAACCTGTGAGAGAGAGAAAGCCTTCCTCCCAACCTTACACTGTAAGTTGGCTCCACCCCTGGGTGGGTGCAGCTCTCACATAGCCAATTCCAGCTCTAGACAGCAAACAAATCACAAACGCCAGACTCAGCCCCATCCAAATTACATGAGACCTTGGGGGGACACAGGGTCAAACCAATATAACAGTGAATTCCATTTATGTGTAGTTTGCCAGAAAAGGCAAATTTATAGATGCCTAAACATGGAAAGTTGCCTTGTGCTATAGGGATAAGAGAGGTAGTTTACTACAAATGGCCTCAAAAAAAACTTTTGGCATGGCAGAAAATTCTACAACTAGGTGATGCTGATAGTTGTGCAACTTTCTAAAATAACTAATGCCTCTGAGAATTGATGAATTTTATAGTGTGTGTGTATATATATATATATATATATATATGAACTAAATAATGCTCTTACAGTTGCATATACTCAGGCCCAGGAATTTCATACTATACTAATGCAAAAATAACACAATAGAAGGATATTTATTTCTGTACTGTTTAATATTTGAAACCACCTAAATATCCATCACACACAGTAACTAACTAAATATGCATTACATAAACTAGTCAGTGAACCATTTAGTTAATGACCAGGGGTTAATGAACTATATTTTATATACATCATTAAATACTACAAACTATTTAGAAGAATGAGGCATTAAAATGAAAAGTTTTATAAGATAGGCTGTTCTGTAAGGAAAGCAAAATAGAGAACATGTTAATGAATTATATAGGAAAAAAGAATACATACACACATGTGAACACATATATGTGCATCTTAGTTTGTCAAGGTATCTCTAGAAGAATGTGTTTGAAGACAAAAGTGGCATTGTTTCATGGGAAGGAAACTGGCTTATGGTTTTTAAAGATTTTATTTCCAAATACAGTGATATCTTACTAAATGACAGAGGTGTCTTCCACGAAATACGTTGTTATGAATTTCATTGATCTGTGAATTCATAGAGTGTTCTTGTACAAACTAGACAGCTGTGACATCAGTTGGAAGTATAACATCATATGATAAGTGCTGCATATTAGTTGTCACTGATCAAAACATTGTTATGTGGCACATGGCTGTATGTCCTTCTATGTGTTTTGATTTTATATAACAGGCATTTATGACATTATTCTACTCAATAATGAATTTGAAATTTAGAAAACTTCAAGTTTTTCTCTTGGATAGGATATAAGTAGGTCACAATAGATTAATATGCTTGCTTAAATATTTAGAGAACCTAAATATGTTATAAAAGCCATACCTTTTAAAGCATTAGAGAGAGAAAAAAATAAAGTGTTAGAGAGCTTTGAGAAAAACTAAGACAGATGAATTAAAATTCTAAAGGGGACAACCAGTAGGACTGAACTGAAAATTCAGGACAGGTCTTTTATTTACTGAGAATTTTTCCAACTCTGGGAGTGGAACTAGAAGTGACCTGGGCAGAGAGAAGATTTTGGACATCACTAGAATGAGAAAATTAGTCTCCCTAGTAATTTTGCTGAAGCCTGAGATTGTATGGAGGGTAAAGGGAAAGACCAAGTTCTGAAAGGCAGAATAAAATCTCACATTTTACTGACAAAATGCTGCTGGGAGAGGGAGTCTGAAAACAACTCAGGAAAAAACAGGAAAACCTAGGACACTGATTCCCAAAATGAGATTACAGTACCAACATTACCTGATAACCTGCTGGAAATTTGAATGAGAGTAGTCCCACCCTAGATCTACACAATGAGAAATTCTGAAAAACACTAGGATTCACCAAAGTCAAATGGAAATCTTAATAAAATGCAAATCGCTGAGCTCCAGTCCCAGAATGTTTGATTCAGTAAGTCTGTGATGAGATCAAGAAATTTGGATTTCTACCAAATTTCCAGGTGAGGCTGTGACTGCTGGTCTGGGGACCACACTTTGGAAACTTCTGACATAATGTGAATGGTGCATTCCGGATAATTACTAGCAATCATTATCCACTGAGGTTACTCATCAATTCTTGGGACTGTTAGAAACCAGTAAGGCAGACCTAATACATAAGCAAAAGGTATTTGCTATGAGCTAAGAACACAAGAACCAGAAGAGATGCTCTGAATTCTGAAAGATTAAAGTGAAAATACTGAAAATATGGAATTTTAAAAGTATGCCTGATCTTCTTCCCAAAACATTTGCAAAATATTGAAGCTGCATAGGAAACTAAGGGAAACAAGTTTGAAAAGTAGAGTGAAACATCTGAAATTTGGGGAAATGGAAAATTTCTGGGTTTCCACAAGTTCCAGAGCTCTGTGGTCTCTGAAGAGAGGGAACCCCAAGGACAGCAGTGTCTACCATAATTTCAACTCAACCTTAAATTCCATTTTTGATTGGATTGATGCAACCAGCCCCTTCAATTTGTCTGCCTGAGGGAGAGAACAGGATGAAACACCTTTTCTGATGGAAGATCTCACCTAGAGAGTGTGTGTGTGTGTGTGTGTGTGTGTGTGTATGATGGCATAAAATACACGAGAAGTGAGAAAAGGTGATGTGATATGGTTAATATTCAAAAGAAAAGAAATACACAATGCCTGCTAACTCACATGAATCTGCACAGTGTACATAATTTAATAATGCGATTTACATTAATTGTACATAAGCAAAAGGTATTTGCTATGAGCTAATTAATTTTATAATGGAAGAAGTGAGAGAGAGTGGGTATGGTTATAAAAAAGCAATGCAAAGGACTCTTGTGGTACTAAAATTATTTAATATGTTAATTTTGATAGATAATATTGAACTTGAGCAAGTGGTAAAATGGCACAGAATTTAATACACACATGCACGTACAGACACATAAATGAGTACAAGTAAAACTGGAAAGAAAGAGTAAGATCAGTGGATTGCAACAGTTGGTGCACTGTGTTAGTGTCAGTATTGTACTTGTCTTATTATATTATATGTGATCTTATACAAGATGTTATGACTGGGTACAAGTATACAAGATCTTTTATAACTATTTTTGAAGAATTGTATATGAATCTAGAACTATACAAATTTTTCAAATAATAAAAAAATTCTCTCACTGAAGTAGGCAAAACACTTTTTAGATAGAACATAAACAAAACCAACCATAAAAGTGAAGCATTCATACCTAAAATTGATGCACAGTGTGTAGTTAATTTAAGAAATGTTTTCTTACTACCGAAATTAAGATACTAATGCATAGAATAGGAGAAAATATTTGCAATTCGTGCCAAAGGGCTCATACCCAGAATTTAAAACAAAAGCAACAACAAGATTTTACAAGTAAATAAGTAAAAGACTAATAAATAATGAGAAAAATGGGTAAAAGATCTGGGCTTAATTTAAAAATAATACAAAAAGGGATAAAATAGAAAATTATTAACATCATTGGTCACTGGGGAAATGCAAAATTAAACTGCAGCATGATAGTAAAATGTCCATTAGAAGACCTAAAATTTTTTAGAAGTATAGAAAACTAGTGTTAATTAATAAAGGTGAGAGCCACAAAAATTCACATACTTTGTTCATCACAGCAAATTGTTATAACAACTTTAAAAACTGGTTAGTTTTAAATACTGTAATTTCATTAAATAGTATTTAAATACTGCAATAGTGCTTATTAGAACTAAAAATAAGCACACTTTGTGACTCAGCAATTGAACGGGAAGGCATATTCTCCCAGGTATTTGCATATGTGCATCAAAAGGCATATACAAAAATGTTCACAACTGTACTGTTTATCTGAGCCCCAAACTGTAAATGATTCATAAGTTCAGTGTAGATGAGATATTCTACATAAATGGCAATTAATGAACTACAGACTCATTTATTGAATCTCATGAAGAAAATACTGAGAAAACAAAGCTAGGCACAGGTTAGTACACACTGTAGAACTGCATTTATATGAAGCTTGAAACCCAAAGAAAGAACCCTTTATGGTGTTAGAAGTCAGTCTTGGGGAATAGTGACCCAAAACAGTTACAAAAGAGTTTCTGGGTTTTAATCATATTTTATTTCTTGATTCAGGCAATTTTTTTCTGTTTAAAAATTCACTGACTTTTTGCCATATATATGATACAATGGTAAGAAATTTTCACCAGATAATGTGAATTCATAGAATCAAAGGGAAATTCTAGCAAGAAAAATATAGCATCTGAAATTAAGAACTAAATGAGTAAATTTAATTGAATTGGTGCTAGAGAAGATATAATCAGCAGAGATATTTGCAATTCTTGCCAAAGGCCTCATATCCAGAATTAAAAACAAACAAACAAACAAACAAAAAACCTTTTAAAAGTCAGTAAGTAGGGGCCAGGACTTTGGCTCAGTGGCTTAAGTGCCTGCTTGGCAGTCTTCGAGGTTGTGAGTTTGACTCCCGGTACCAACAAAAACAAAAACGAAAAAAGATCAGTAAGTAAAAGACAAATAAACAATGAGAAAAATGGCTGAAAGATCTGAACTTAATTTAAAATGATATAAAAATGTACAAAAATAAGAGAAAATGATTAGTATATTGGTCATCAGTAGGAAGTCTCCAGAACAAACTTATGAACTGAATAAAGAGGCATGTAGAGGCCATGCTGGGACTGGGAGGAGCCAACCAACAAACCAACTAGCCAGCCTTTCTAGAAGGTAAGCCACATAAGCCATGCGGGACCCAGGAAGAGAAAAATCAGATAGTGCATCCTGTGAGCCTACTGGCATGAAGGTTGAGAATCACCAACTCCCCACCAACACCACCGCCACGTAAGTAACCTGCTGGTTCAGAGGACAGGCTGAGTTGATAGCAAGTGAGGTACAAAAAGCAACTGAATGCTTGTGTTGTTTGGTTGATTTTTTAGGCCTGGGGCCAGTGGTCTGAGCATCTATTGAGAGGATGACAGTATGCAGTACAGCAAATATGGGGGAATTCCTTCTATCTTGTCTTTGAAATCCAATATTGGTTTTGCTGTTTTGTTTTGTTCTGATTCATTGTTCTGCTTTATTCAATGCTTTGTTTTGATTGGCTTTATTCTCTTTTTTTGTAGGATTTTATTATCTTTAAAATAAAATTTAAAAAGAGGCATGTGAAAATACCTTTAATGTTACACACACACACACTTACAGGACACACACACACAACTCTAGTCATAGAAGGGGAAAGAGTACAGGACTGGAGCATTAATTTTTAAGTAATGTCTGAGAAATTTTCAACTCATAAAGCTCCATAGACACAAGGAGCATAGATGATTCCTGTAAATAAAGACAAAACATACACTGATAGACTTCATTGTCAAACTTGAAAATTAATGATGAATTGTTAAGTTTTGTATCCAGATGTCCCTTTGAAGCCTCATGCACTCATCAGTGGGGCTTTTGGAGGTGCTTGGATCACAGCAGTGTGATGCTCAGCAGTGTTTACTCCACTGATGACTTTATAGCTAAATGTGATGTTGGGAGGTACCCCAAGACAGAGGAGGTGAGTCACTAGGGGCATGACCTGGACGGGTCTATCTTCCTCTTTCCTCCCTTAATGCTAACCTGCTTCCCCCTGCCATGCTATCAACTATTTCTCTTCCACCATGCCCTCTGAGGTGCCACCCTGCCTTGAAACCAGTGGACTACGAACTGAAAGTTTTACAAACCATGAGCCAAAATATACTTTTCCTCTTTAGAGTTGGAGGTACCAGCTGCTGTGTCTCGGTGATGAGAGCAGTAAGTAAAGTGCAAAAAGAAAATCTTAAAAGCAGACAAAGATAAAAGACACATTACCTTCACGAATTAACAATGTGGTATCACAGACTTTTCATCAGTAACCAGGGACTCAGAAGGAATTGGAATTTCTTCTTAAGCATACTGAAAGAAAATAAATGGAAATTTAGAGATTGATACACAATAAGAGTATTTTTTCTTAAAAATGAAAACAAAAGCAACTTCACACAAAACCAAAACAAAATCAAGAAAAGCATTTGAATGACCACTAGCTATACAAAACAGGTTTAGCATTGTAGTAATTAGCTTTCAATGATATATCACTATTTAGACCATGAGAATAGGTAAGATAAAAATGGTTTTAAAAGCCTATGTGTTTCAAAGATATGGATAAACTGGAATTCAAATTCTCAGGGTTACAGGCATGTGCCACTTCATAGGCTGACTGAAGTTTATTATATTAAAAAATGAGTATGTTGCTTTCTTCTTGGAAGGGTACAAGATTTAATGAAGCCTTGGTTGGCTAATCTGGTTCCCAATCTTTATGTTGGGGTAACTAAGCAATACAGTACTACCTCTGCTTCCTTCATCTAAAACTTATAGAGGTCACAACCCAGTCACAGAAATATTCTTTGCTTTTTTCAAGAAAAATTAATTGTGACAACATACACTTTATGCCGTTATATTCTATTTGGGCAGAATGTGAAAGAAGTCAAATGTAAAAGGGAGTTCAATAACTTGATGATTTAAGATCTGCTTTCCCTTGGAGCCCTTCTGGGGTGTCAAAATAGTTATCACTAATCTCGACATTTACGCTATGTTGCTACATAATATGAAGAGTTATATAGCTTTGAAATAATTAACGTTAGATTATTTACTTCATGTTGAAAATATCAAATTTCATGAGACATAGGGAAGTAATATATTTCCAGTAATTCAGCTGAACTGTCAGTGGAGCTGAATTTGTTAACCTGAAGGGAAAATTGGCCTCTGGTTCTTCTGAATTGCTCAGCTCATTTTTGTTTATTTTCTGTAATGTCAGATTTCCTTAAAAGCTAGCTTATGTGTCAGGGACTTAACCAGGAATGGAACAGGGAGATCTTGCATGAGATTAGAACCAGAGAAGTTTAGGGAAATGTGTACAATTCACTGAGCTTAATAGACTGTTTTGGTACACATTTCATTTGTTTGTGAGTTTACATTGCCATTTTAAAATAAAATATAAAAGTCAGTATTTTAATTATTTTCAAAAGTGAGCTAGAAGAAAAATAAGGAACAAAAAGATAGATCAAAGTCCAGTGTGAGAGATGAAGATATCAAGACAATTGATGAAGAGCAAATGATTGGCAGGTGTTCTGCACAGCTGTACCCTCAGCCCTGAGATCCTCAGCAGGGGTGTCCAAAATGTTGGAAACAGAGTTTCCTCATCAAATGACCACAGCAAGAAAATCATAGAAAAAGAACCATTTGGGAAAATGCCTCTGGACTCCACTTGAACACTTAATGATTGATGCTGAGATTTAATCAAACTTAAGTAGATACAGCTGTGTTCTCTGGTCTCACATTAAAAACAACCATCATGTCCAAAAGAAACGTTCAGTGACTCTGATTAGCTACTGCCTTGGTCTATCTGGATACTGACCCCTTCAGTGAAGATGGCTAGCTAAGGGTTATTATTATAGGTCCTCATAAACGTTTTAAGAAATACCTCCTATCTGTGAGAAAACAGTGTCACATTAAGACAGAGAATTTTTGGTTTTGTATTCTAGAATATACTGAAATATCTATACTTTTCTCTAGGCGTAACATCAACTGACCAAAACTTTAGAAAATAAACACATTTTATAAGGCAAATCATCCATTTCTTGGATTCTATTTTTATCTAGGTCTGACTACGTAACTGCCAAGGTCAAAGGAAATTATATTTCTTCAGTACAAAAGGAGAAATTCTGGTCACTATCCTCATAAGTATTATTTCCCCACAGGGTCAGAAAATTTTGAGGCAGAAGAAAATGTTATTTGAAGATATTAATATATAGTTGATAATAAATTATCACCTATTATTTTAGTTAGTACAATAGTGGGGTCTTGTTTGTTTTTATTTCTGATGCTGACTCGCAGCTGTTGAAAACACAAACTAACGATCTGAGAAAGTGGACTAAAAGGTCTGTAGCCAATCTATTCTTGTCCACAGATCAATATACTAATATCCCTCTCGTCACATGTTTTTTTTTCTACCTGGCTAATCTCTACATTTAAAGAGGCTCTCCTCTTCTTTCATTTTTTATGGAACCTGAGGTCCACTTGTATAATCAAGGATGATTTTATCTGAAAATCCTCAGTTACATCTGCGATGGCCATATTTCCAAATAAGGTGACATTCACTAGGTCTAAATATTACAAAATGAACATTTCTGTGACTTAATGATTATACGGTGGCAATCACTGGAGATATCTGACATTATCTGATGGTAGTACAAAGAGAAGGAAAGTCAGCTGAAGAAATTTAAGGATTTCAGATAACAGATTAGTTAGCAGAGTCTCAACGAAGGAAGCCCTGCCCTGATCAAAGGTAGCATTTATTGGGAATCTCAGATATGCAGAGCTGTATGCCAAATGCTATGCATTTTATAGAGGAGCGCAAGTCTTGCTCTTTGGAAGCTGGTAGACTGCAGGACATAACATCACAATGCCGTGATTTACTCAGACTTTCTCCAAAGTTTATTCTTTTCTGCTTCAGTTTTCCTTTTTAGCAATTGTGAATGTTAGTTATTTATCTCTCCAAAAAGTACAAATATTAATTAAAGTAGCTGACAACTATGTAAACTCAAATTCCATTTTTGCTTGAAAATCTAATTTTCAGAAATATACCAAAGGCCTGAGAACCCTTTCAGTCATCTCATATATATAATTGCAGTCAAAATGATTAATCCCTGACATTTCAGTCAACAACTTTAGTGTTTCATTCTAAGCCTTCTTAAAGATAAATAATCCATAGTGATATTAATTATAATAAGATTTCTTAAGAGCAAAAATCAAGTGCTCATAAAATCACTCAGGCTCATTAATTTCAAAGTCTACTCAGTGCAGGATTTCATGGAAATGTAACATGCTATAACTCATCTTGTTCTTAAAGAATAAATAAAATGTCTATAGTGGAAGACTATGTTTATAACTCTCTGCAAGAAAAGAAACAGTGTGTCAAAGGTTAGAGAAAATAGGAATAATGCAGAACCTATGGATATATTTAGTAATGATTTTTTTACATTGTTTCTGGTAGTGGGAATCAAACTCATGATGTTGCACTTGCCAGGCAAGCATTTGCACCACTGAATTAAATCACCAGTCCCAGTAAAATGATTTTTCAAAGTAATCCTTTTCTTCTTTCTTGGGGTTACTGTGTGAAAAGAGATAATGCATTTTAAAAGTTCTGTATTCGATAAGATAATGTCAAATGGGCAGTATTTTTAGAATTTTATCATTGCCAGAAAAATCTCTGACGTTTTTAAGACTCTGATGTTTAAAGAAATGTTTATGTTTTGGAAATTGATAACAGCTCTTGGAGAAAG
>RJWM01010842.1:30580-62178 GCA_004363535.1 Dasyprocta punctata
AAAGGCCTCATATCCAGAATTAAAAAAAAAAAAAAAAAAAAAAAAAAAAAAAACCTTTTAAAAGTCAGTAAGTAGGAGCCAGGACTTTGGCCCAGTGGCTTAAGTGCCTGCTTGGCAGTCTTCGAGGTTGTGAGTTTGACTCCCAGTACCAACAAAAACAAAAACAAAAAAAGATCAGTAAGTAAAAGACAAATAAACAATGAGAAAAATGGCTGAAAGATCTGAACTTAATTTAAAATGATATAAAAATGTACAAAAATAAGAGAAAATGATTAGTATATTGGTCATCAGGAAGTCTCCAGAACAAACTTATGAACTGAATAAAGAGGCATGTAGAGGCCATGCTGGGACTGGGAGGAGCCAACCAACAAACCAACTAGCCAGCTTTTCTAGAAGGTAAGCCACATAAGCCATGCGGGACCCAGGAAGAGAAAAATCAGATAGTGCATCCTGTGAGCCTACTGGCATGAAGGCTGAGAATCACCAACTCCCCACCAACACCACCGCCACGTAAGTAACCTGCTGGTTCAGAGGACAGGCTGAGTTGATAGCAAGTGAGGTACAAAAAGCAACTGAATGCTTGTGTTGTTTGGTTGATTTTTTAGGCCTGGGGCCAGTGGTCTGAGATCTATTGAGAGGATGACAGTATGCAGTACAGCAAATATGGGGGATTTCCTTCTATCTTGTCTTGGAAATCCAATATTGTTTTTGCTGTTTTGTTTTGTTCTGATTCATTGTTCTGCTTTATTCAATGCTTTGTTTTGATTGGCTTTATTTTCTTTTTTATAGGGTTTTATTATCTTTAAAATAAAATTTAAAAAGAGGCATGCAGGAACCTAAGTGACATGTGAAAATACCTTTAATGTTACACACACACGCACATACAGGACACACACACACAACTCTAGTCGTAGAAGGGGAAAGAGTACAGGACTGGAGCATTAATTTTTTAAGTAATGTCTGAGAAATTTTCAACTCATAAAGCTCCATAGACACAAGGAGCATAGATGATTCCTGTAAACAAAGACAAAGAAACATACACTGATAGACTTCATTGTCAAACTTCAAAATTAATGATGAATTGTTAAGTTTTGTATCCAGATGTCCCTTTGAAGCCTCATGCACTCATCAGTGGGGCTTTTGGAGGTGCTTGGATCACAGCAGTGTGATGCTCAGCAGTGTTTACTCCACTGATGACTTTATAGCTAAATGTGATGCTGGGAGGTACCCCAAGACAGAGGAGGTGAGTCACTAGGGGCATGACCTGGACGGGTCTATCTTCCTCTTTCCTCCCTTAATGCTTACCTGCTTCCCCCTGCTATGCCATCAACTATTTCTCTTCCACCATGCCCTCTGAGGTGCCACCCTGCCTTGAAACCAGTGGACTACGAACTGAAAGTTTTACAAACCATGAGCCAAAATATACTTTTCCTCTTTAGAGTTGGAGGTACCAGCTGCTGTGTCTCAGTGATGAGAGCAGTAAGTAAAGTGCAAAAAGAAAATCTTAAAAGCAAACAAAGATAAAAGACACATTACCTTCACAAATTAACAATGTGGTATCACTGATGACAGACTTTTCATCAGTAACCAGGGACTCAGAAGGAATTGGAATTTCTTCTTAAGCATACTGAAAGAAAATAAATGGAAATTTAGAGATTGATACACAATAAGAGTATTTTTTCTTAAAAATGAAAACAAAAGCAACTTCACACAAAAGCAAGAAAAGCATTTGAATGACCACTAGCTATACAAAACAGGTTTAGCATTGTAGTAATTAGCTTTCAATGATATATCACTATTTAGACCATGAGAATATGTAAGATAAAAATGGTTTTAAAAGCCTATGTGTTTCAAAGATATGGATAAACTGGAATTCAAATTCTCAGGGTTACAGCCATGTGCCACTTCATAGGCTGACTGAAGTTTATTATATTAAAAAATGAGTATGTTGCTTTCTTCTTGGAAGGGTACAAGATTTAATGAAGCCTTGGTTGGCTAATCTGGTTCCCGATCTTTATGTTGGGGTAACTAAGCAATACAGTACTACCTCTGCTTCCTTCATCTAAAACTTATAGAGGTCACAACCCAGTCACAGAAATATTCTTTGCTTTTTTCAAGAAAAATTAATTGTGACAACATACACTTTATGCCGTTATATTCTATTTGGGCAGAATGTGAAAGAAGTCAAATGTAAAAGGGAGTTCAATAACTTGATGATTTAAGATCTGCTTTCCCTTGGAGCCCTTCTGGGGTGTCAAAATAGTTATCACTAATCTCGACATTTATGCTATGTTGCTACATAATATGAAGAGTTATATAGCTTTGAAATAATTAATGCTAGAGTATTTACTTCATGTTGAAAATATCAAATTTCATGAGACATAGGGAAGTAATATATTTCCAGTAATTCAGCTGAACTGTCAGTGGAGCTGAATTTGTTAACCTGAAGGGAAAATTGGCCTCTGGTTCTTCTGAATTGCTCAGCTCATTTTTGTTTATTTTCTGTAATGTCAGATTTCCTTAAGAGCTAGCTTATGTGTCAGGGACTTCACCAGCAATGGAACAGGGAGATCTTGCATGAGATTAGAACCAGAGAAGTTTAGGGAAATGTGTACAATTCACAGAGCTTAATAGACTGTTTTGGTACACATTTCATTTATTTGTGAGTTTACATTGCCATTTTAAAATAAAATATAAAAGTCAGTATTTTAATTATTTTCAAAAGTGAGCTAGAAGAAAAATAAGGAACAAAAAGATAGATCAAAGTCCAGTGTGAGAGATGAAGATATCAAGACAATTGATGAAGAGCAAATGATTGGCAGGTGTTCTGCACAGCTGTACCCTCAACCCTGAGATCCTCAGCAGGGGTGTCCAAAATGTTGGAAACAGAGTTTCCTGATCAAATGACCACAGCAAGAAAATCATAGAAAAGAACCATTTGGGAAAATGCCTCTGGACTCCACTTGAACACTTAATGATTGATGCTGAGATTTAATCAAACTTAAGTAGATACAGCTGTGTTCTCTGGTCTCACATAAAAACAACCATCATGTCCAAAAGAAACGTCCAGTGACTCTGATTAGCTACTGCCTTGGTCTATCTGGATACTGACCCCGTCAGTGAAGATGGCTAGCTAAGGGTTATTATTATAGGTCCTCATAAACGTTTTAAGAAATACCTCCTATCTGTGAGAAAACAGTGTCACATTAAGACAGAGAATTTTTGGTTTTGTATTCTAGAATATACTGAAATATCTATACTTTTCTCTAGGCATAACATCAACTGACCAAAACTTTAGAAAATAAACACATTTTATAAGGCAAATCATCCATTTCTTGGATTCTATTTTTATCTAGGTCTGACTACGTAACTGCCAAGGTCAAAGCAAATTATATTTCTTCAGTACAAAAGGAGAAATTCTGGTCACTATCCTCATAAGTATTATTTCCCCACAGGGTCAGAAAATTGTGAGGCAGAAGAAAATGTTATTTGAAGATATTAATATATAGTTGATAATAAATTATCACCTATTATTTTAGTTAGTACAATAGTGGGGTCTTGTTTGTTTTTATTTCTGATGCTGACTCGCAGCTGTTGAAAACACAAACTAACGATCTGAGAAAGTGGACTAAAAGGTCTGTAGCCAATCTATTCTTGTCTACAGATGAATATGCTAACATCCCTCTCGTCACATGTTTTTTTTTTTTTTTCTACCTGGCTAATCTCTACATTTAAAGAGGCTCTCCTCTTCTTTCATTTTTTATGGAACCTGAGGTCCACTTGTATAATCAAGGATGATTTTATCTGAAAATCCTCAGTTACATCTGCGATGGCCATATTTCCAAATAAGGTGACATTCACTAGGTCTAAATATTACAAAATGAACATTTCTGGGACTTAATGATTATATGGTGGCAATCACTGGAGATATCTGACATTATCTGATGGTAGTACAAAGAGAAGGAAAGTCAGCTGAAGAAATTTAAGGATTTCAGATAACAGATTAGTTAGCAGAGTCTCAATGAAGGAAGCCCTGCCCTGATCAAAGGTAGCATTTATTGGGAATCTCAGATATGCAGAGCTGTATGCCAAATGCTATGAATTTTATAGAGGAGCGCAAGTCTTGCTCTTTGGAAGCTGGTAGACTGCAGGACATAACATCACAATGCCGTGATTTACTCAAACTTTCTCCAAAGTTTATTCTTTTCTGCTTCAGTTTTCCTTTTTAGCAATTGTGGATGTTAGTTATTTATCTCTCCAAAAAGTACAAATATTAATTAAAGTAGCTGACAACTATGTAAACTCAAATTCCATTTTTGCTTGAAAATCTAATTTTCAGAAATATACCAAAGGCCTGAGAACCCTTTCAGTCATCTCATATATATAATTGCAGTCAAAATGATTAATCCCTGACATTTCAGTCAACAACTTTAGTATTTCATTCTAAGCCTTCTTAAAGATAAATAATCCATAGTGATATTAATTATAATAAGATTTCTTAAGAGCGAAAATCAAGTGCTCATAAAATCACTCAGGCTCATTAATTTCAAAGTCTACTCAGTGCAGGATTTCATGGAAATGTAACATGCTATAACTCATCTTGTTCTTAAAGAATAAATAAAATGTCTGTAGTGGAAGACTGTGTTTATAACTCTCTGCAAGAAAAGAAACAGTGGGTCAAAGGTTAGAGAAAATAGGAATAATGCAGAACCTATGGATATATTTAGTAATGATTTTTTTACATTGTTTCTGGTAGTGGGAATCAAACTCATGATGTTGCACTTGCCAGGCAAGCGTTTGCACCACTGAATTAAATCACCAGTCCCAGTAAAATGATTTTTCAAACTAATGCTTTTCTTCTTTCTTGGGGTTACTGTGTGAAAAGAGATAATGCATTTTAAAAGTTCTGTATTCGATAAGATAATGTCAAATGGGCAGTATTTTTAGAATTTTATCATTGCCAGAAAAATCTCTGACCTTTTTAAGACTCTTTGATGTTTAAAGAAATATTTATGTTTTGGAAATTGATAACAGCTCTTGGAGAAAGAACTGTATTATATGAATTGCTCTCTGTCTGTGGGCAGGTGCTTCTCAACAGTTTCGCTTGTTATCCAACATTCACACACATAAGCCCACACATACATAATTTCCATGCTGATTTTAAGAAGATAATGTTTGGGATAGCTATTCTTGGAAGAAAAACAACAGAGAATGGGGAGGGAGCCATCAACGTGAAGAGTTAGCAATGGAATTAATCACTGTGTGATAAAAACACTGAGAGCATTAAGTAAATGTCAGTTGTTAGTCAACCAACATAGGCAGCAAGAGCTATCTTGCTTAAAGAAATGCATAATAAAGAAGCCAATTTTAGAGACATTTAGAAAATCCTAAGTATATGGCCAGTTCAAATGTTGAGTCAGCCTGGGACAGGTCTCAAAAGATTTTACAATACCCATGTTTTAAAAACACAAATAGACACAATTGCAAATATGACAAGCTATAATTTAAAAATAGGAGTTCATCCTGAGCATCACCCTTTTAGCGAAAGTCACCAATTTGATTTACTTTTAATTTCTATATTTTTAATTTACTTTTCATTTCTATAATTTTATAGGGCAGACAATATTTTTCTTCATATAGTTATTTAACAATAAGGCATGCATACGTTTCCACTTAGCAGCATAAAGACTTACCCTTTAGAAACATCATAACATTTGAATTGATAATGTAAAATTATTGTCTGTGTTTGGGTAAAAACAAAATTTATTTTTTGTAGGTCAATAAATCTTAGACCAATGTGTCACTTTGAAAATACCTTTGGAGGCCAGAAACCCAAAATATTTATTGTATTATTATTATTATTACTATTATATTCATGGGATAGACTATTCTGCGTCTTTTCATTTGTGAGATAAATTTTGTCTTAAACATATTAAGCTATATTTGTCACTTGTTCATTTATTTGACACATATCTGACACTCTGTTTAAGTATTATTAATTGGTAAAATAATTACTAAAATTAAAAACTTTGACAATCAACTATAAAATGTTCAAGTGAACAAAACAGTGAACAAACATCATCATAATTTTGGATAGACCTAAGTGTTTCTAATAAAATAAAATATGAATGTATGAAAAAAGAATGATAGAATAATGCACTGAATTTTGGGTGAAGAATTGATAAGAAGACATTTAAGTCTTTTCTTCTTCGAAGTGTGATTTCTGATTTCCCACATCTACCTTCTAAATTTAAAAATTGATACACATTTTTCTGTACCCTTTTGCTGTGCAGAAAATTAGAAGACATCTTTTAATATTCTGTTCTTGTGCTAAATTTCTGGGAAATTGATTATTATATGCATTATAGATTTATTTTAGTCATGACTAATTTGTCTTCTGTATGCTTCAGTTATCTGTATTTCAAATTCTTTTTCCTTACTTGAGATGTTTTCTACCATTACTTCTGTGAATAGGTTTAATATGTTGTTTGCACTGTCTACTGCTTTTTCATTATCTTTGATCAATCTTATATTATTCTTTTTTGTCTCATCCACCAGCTTTTGGAATGATTTTTCATGGTCTCTTGCTATTTTTAAGGAATCTTTCATTTCACTGTCACTAACTCCAATCTTGTTTTCTAGATTTGATATTTTGTCCTTATCTTGATTCATTTGGTGGTATATGCTTTCAATGAAATTTTAATCTTCTGAATACCTGTTTGAATCTGTTTCACAGACTCTATTTCTTTCCTATGTTGGGCATTCATAGTTTGCATAATGTTCCTAAGCTCCTCTATTTTTTGTATTTGTCTATTCTAGAATCACTGAGCAAGTCATTCATATGATCGCCATGTAGTTTTCTTTTTTGCCTGAGAGATTATTTCTGATCTGATTTTCTCCAACAGCCTCATTAATCTGTCTTTTTTCTGCTGCTGCTACCATTTCAGAAAATTCTGGTGGGTGGCTGCCAATTGTTTCTCTCTGTTCCTGGGATTTGCCCTAGATAGCCTGGAGGTCTGGGTTGCATTTTTCTTCTGCACCTTGTCGTTTTTTATTTTTTATTTTAATTTTTTTCTCAGAAGGATAAACTTGAAACATTTCTAGGTAAATAGATGCACCTTGTGACTATACTGTCCATTGAAATAAATCAGATACATATGTAAATATTACATGTCTCTCTGGTGTAAGAAACCAAAAATATAAATAAGGACCAAGTTGTGTAATAGATATGGTGAAATAAGAAGAAATTGTTCAATTGTGAAGTGGAACTGAAACGGGGGGGATGAGAAAAGAAGGAAAAATTAGAATTAAAGCTTTTTACGTAAGGAGGAGAAGATGGGTTGAAGGGAGGGGAGGGAAATGAGGAAAAAAAAAAGAATCAAAATATATTATGTACTGGTACAAATTTCCTATGATAAATTAAACTAAATTAATTTAAGAAACAAAAAAATAAGACAATAAATAGTCCAAGCAGAACTATACATTCATAATTCAGAAGTGAATCAATGTTGATGATTATTGTTTGTATGAAATATATTTTAGAATAAGAAACCAGTAATCCAAATATACCACTGGTGACAAAAATATTTCTGCTTTCTCATATCTTCTGTTTTATTAACAGTCATTCCTTCAGAGTCATCAATAAAGATGGAATGATAGAGAAATACTTATTCTTTGAATATATTCTGCAGTTATTAAAGCATCATGCCTATCTGAATCAAAAATTACTCAAGGTATTAGATAAGCAGTAACTCTTCTTCACATGTAAATGATGAAATTATTAAGGAGAGCCATATCTAATGAATCTTAGTACAAAATTAGAATTAGGTGTTCTAGTTCTTTATGTCTTATAATAAGTACCTATTCCCATCATGAATATTCTGATCAAAATAATTTCATTTCCTACCCTGATAGCATCATTACTATAAAACTAAATCATGTTTTACTTTTAACTGTCTAAAATCAGTCTTCAATTTTCATCCATAACCTAACATTCATGTTTATGCTTTATATCGTTGTGGACCTCAGGTTATTTTGATATATGCATTTTTATGTCAGCAATCTATATTCTACTTAGAACTGAAAATTAAGGATGGTTGGTTGCTTTCTTTGCTTATTTGACTTCTAGTTTGCTGGCTAGAAGGTTTGGAGGAGTGACAACATATTACTCTTGTATCTGACCATAAATATGAGTTGTGCAACAAAAGCAAGTGACTTCATATCATGCAAAGAAGAGGAGAGAATTTGTGCTATATGGATACGTGCTATGACTAGTACTAAAGGCCTTAGAGTCATTAATGACCTCTTCATATGAAAGTAAAAAAACATTTTTATATGTACTAAGTGAAGACTCTTCTGATAAGCCTCCATCATATCCTTTATGTTCTCTATATGCCCTGAGGAAAATAGTCTTCATTCTTAGAGTTTACACATTTCGTCTTCAAATAACGGAGTATGATATTTGATGTGTAAAAGAAATTATGTGAGCTATATGGGACCAAAGAAAGAAAAGCATAAATTCCATTTATGCATGTGGAGGTTGAGATGGTACAGGATATGAATCTCCAAAAGACACAAGGCACTTGGGTCCAAGAGGAAATAAATTTTTAAAAAATCACTCTGTAAGCTAGGGATGTGGTTCAGTGGTAGAGCACATGCTTAGCATGTACAAGGACCTGTGTTGGATCTCCAAAGCTCTCAAAGATAATAATGATTAATTATCAATCTAGTGGAGTAGGCCAGGAAGACTTGGATGTGGAGGAAACACAGTTTTAGCATGTGAGTCCCTAGGTCCTTTTTCCATCCATCAGGTCAGCTGTGCTCTGTACCCTTCCCTCAATAAGCTTCTGCAGGAAACCTGTGACTTGGGGTGGGAGAAGAACCCTGACATTAAGGAATGGTTCAGATTATCATAGGCTGGAGCTGCAGAACTCTGTAGAGATACATCAAAACTAACTCACCAGAAGTGAACCATAAACTGAAGAAGAATCCAGGGATTCTGAAAAATAAGCAGAAGAGTAATAAATAGCACTGGCTAAGGTGGATCAAATGGGCAGTGACTGGACAGCAGAGCCCCACAGACAACAGAAGAGACAACAGCCATGAGGTTGTAACTCTGGTGATGCAGAGACCACTATGCTGCTCACACTGTACTGCCAGCCACACCTACTGCCAGCCATTTCTTACCAGGTAGCAGCCTTACCCTGGTCTCTTGAACTGATGGATAATGGGGGACACTTTGCCACATGCATTAATACACTAGAAATTCTCAGGAGTGTAGGTGGCGAATAATTGCAAGGAAATATTGACATTTCTGCTCATCAGGTTGAATAAGCGCCTGGAGCAGCAAGATTTGGAGTCAGATATGTTATGTTCCATGAAATTTGACATGGCTTTTCTTCATTGATTTTTGAGGCTGGGTATATTAAGCTCAGAGGGCATATGAATATCATTATAAAGAATTTCTTAATACCTTTTTTTGACAACTCTATCAACCAAATGGGGTTGACATTTCTATCCTCTGTGAATGTCAGAGAAAACAGTGCCCAAAAAGGATGAATGAGTCTCAGCTCTGAGATGATGGCCGAGGAACTTACTGCTTTAATACCATTTCTGGATGTTTTCTATTTAATTTTGATAATATATTTTTTGTTCCAATTTTTATTTTATTAGTATATTTTTTCAGTACATAATAATTATATTCTTCATGGGAAATTGGTACATGTACATAACACATATGGATTCTTCTTTGAATTCCTTCTTAAATGTCTGGTAATTGTATGTTCTTATATTGTCTGCTTTATCCTACATTACTACAAGCATTTTTTATTCAAAAAAATAAGTAACAGTAGTAAAATTTAGCGTTCTTTTCATTAACATTATTTGAAATGAAATTTTTTATAGATTTTAAAATTTTTAGGGGACTCATTGATTCTTTTCCTAGATGAGAGGATCCACAGAATCATGTGATAGATACTTTATTTTTTTCCAGTTTGAAGTAAATCTTGTAAGTGATTTTCCAAACCTCCAGAGGGGACTCTTTCCGGTGAAAACAGAGGAAGAATCTAGCACCTGATTTAATCATTTTAAATTTGCCTGCCTACTCTTCAGTCTATATGTTTCATTCATCTCAAAGGACCCTGATATCCCCTTGCAAGGAATTCTCCCACTAACCTAACTTCCTTCCACTGGACCATATCTTCTAAAGGCTCTATCATCTCCCAGTGGCACCACAGGCTGGAGACCAAGCTTTGAACTCATGAAACTTTACAGGGGGCAGGGATTTAAAATCTGAACCATAACAGTAGGGTTCCATAACTCACATTCTCTATCCTACACTATGCTAACAAGCCCCTAATGTTCATACTAGGCTAAGGAGACTGAACTTTCTAGAATACTTCTGTACTATACATGCCTAAAGACTGCCATCTCTCAAAGCATATTTCTCCAGGCTAATTTCTTTTATGGTTTAGATTAATTTGTCCAATAAAAGCCACAATTTATCCACACATATTATTTGTCAAGTGTGGTATAATCATGTTTGTTATTTCATTTAATTTATACCTACAACAATGAAGTAGGTAGTAAATGATGTACTGCTAAAAAATAAAACTGATTGATGTACAGCTACTTGTTTCACAGTCAAAATTTAAACTCAGTTTGATTCTGAAGCATAATTTTTTGCAATATTCTTTTCATGAAACATTGCAATTTTCCCATAAGCCTGTGACAAAAAACATATATTTGAATTTAAATTTCAGGATTTCATATGACCAGTTCCAGCCTTTGGGTTGCACAATGCTATTGAATTGGCACTGCTCAAATAGAGAAATGTTGGAAGCACAACTATTGATGCATGATTTACTGTTGCTTAAACATTTATGATCTTGCTTCTTGGAAATGATTTCTCATCAATTTATGATGCAGTTCTCTTGTAGCTAAATAACAGTCTTTTTAAAGTGACCTCAAAATGTAAAACTGCTAAAATTCTGAGATTTTTCTATACTTCAGTGAGAGTAGAGAGTGTCCAACACCTGCATTAGTTAGGAGTAAAGCATTTGTTGCACAGGTGGTTTGTATGTTTATGATGGAATTGTCAGGAAGCCTTTTAATCTGTTCCATAGTGTATGAAAAAACTCACTGAAAAGCTAATCTCTTTTATCTATCAAAACTCTAGTTTAACAGTCATCATGCTATAATAATTAAGGGGCATTAGTCTAGGTCTGAACTGTAGATTAACCACCTATTTGCTTTAGTTTCTACTTTTGGTAAATAAATGTAATAATCACAGCTCCCTCATTGAATACAGGAAATAGTAAATGTAAAAGCACATGCTTAAAAATCAACTTCTTAAAACCAGGCACCAACCAAGCATCTTACATTCTTTCTCACTAATTGCTATCATATCTATTTCATCTTCTCTTTCATTTTCTCCAGCACAACAGCTCCACTATAGCTTGTCATAGATTTTTATTGACAGTTACAGACTTGTTGTCAGTCCTGCTCCTTTTTTAATACATATAGATCCCAACCACCTACTAATGTTCGAATGTGTCCACTCCAAAATTCAGGAGTTACCACTGTGATGGTGAGAAGAGATGGGGCCTTAGTGGTTGTTAGGTCATCAAGGTTTCTACTTCATGAATGGAATTAAGCCCCATAAAAGAGAGAACTCAGGTAGTGTTCACTTAGCTAACTTTCTTGCCTTTCCACTGTATGAAAATGCATCAGGAAGTCCCTCACCAGACACCAGAGCTTTGATCTTGAATTTCTCAGCAGCCAGAACTGTATGCAATAGTCTGTCTTTTATAGATTACTAATCTCTGGTATTTTCTTATAGCATCACAAAATAAGCCAAGACACTACCTCTACTGTTCTCCCTGTTCTTCTTACTGATTCATAATTATTCCACATTGTAATATTCAGTTTAGTAACCATGAAAGATTTCTTGAACCATCATGTACTCTTTGAATATTTTCTTTTTCTTATGTGCACTATATTTAATCTCAACTGCTCAGGTATATTTCTTAAAGTGTGTTATAAAAGAGCACTGACTAAGAATTGCCAGTTTTTGTAGTCTAATTGCTGATTTGATGCCAACTAACTGGATGAGATTGGCAAGTCAGGCAATCTTGACTGCATTTTCAGAATCTGAAAAATGCTGAAATTATTGTATTGGTATCACTCACTTTAGAAATTGTAGTATAAATCTTAAAGTACCATAATTTACTTATAAAAAGTACCCCATGATCACAGATTCATCATTTACAGTCTTACCTTTCTACACCAATACCAAAGGAGGACACAGTCCACCAACTACTGCTAATATCAGTTAAGCGAAGTTCATGTCCCAAAATCAGAGGGGAGCTACCTGAACTGTTGAAGAAGAGAAGTGATGAAGCAGTGTATCTTCATGTCCTTGACTCTGGCACCAGGAGAGGAACCCACTTCCTGAATCACCTTCCTTTGCTCTGTGCAATATCCTTGGGAGCTAGAAATCAGTAAGCCTCATGGCTGACTTGACACGTGTGAGGTGCCAGTTATTCCTACAGACAAATTATGAGGAATAATTCAGCTTCCTCTTTTTCAGTTTTTTCATAGGCCAAATGGGTACTTGTTTATATTTGATGCTAAAGTAAGATAGAACATAAGATCTTTCAGTAAAACAAAGTTAAGAATGGAGCCAAAGTTCTTGAAGTCCTAGTTCTATTACTCAGTGGCAGTTGTCTTACTTTCCAGGACTTAGTTGTTACATCTCAAGCTTGAAAATAATGATAATACTGACCATGAGTGATTATTGTGAGGGTTAAATTAATACTTAGAAATCAGAAAGTACTCAATTACAGTTAGTGGAGGTAGTAGTATGAGTAGCAATTTTCCATCATGCATTTCCTTTTCATTGCTTTCCTTCTTAACTGCACCCCGCTAGAATCCCAGCTCTGTCTCCACAAGAGTTACCTTACTAGCTTGCATTTTATTCAATCAATATAAAAATACTGTGTGATGATAGTGCTTCATGCACTTCAGAGACAAGGCAGGCACTCTGTTCTCACATCTAACTATTGGGTCTGTCAATCTGTCCAACGGAGATGTCTTGTCGAATTGCCTAATATTTGAGGATACTTGAAATATTTGCATGTGTATATGTGAGAATTTGTTTATTATTTTAACCCATGGCTAGTCAAAAAACATGGTTTACTTAGAAAGCATAACAACTGAATGATACTATAATACCATCTGGAAGCAAGACCAGTACTGAGCTTGAATGTCTTCTTGATCTAGGTTCGTAAAAGTCATTAACCAGACTTTCTTCATTGTCCCCAGTATGATGAGACCTATGAGGAGAGTGTGACTCTGCACTCTGTGCCTCCTCCATTGCCCAGGATGGTGGGGCCTATGAGAAGAGTGTAAGGACACACGACTTTAGTGCTTGGGCCAACAAGAACCCAATACCCAGAACAACAGCCAGACCTGTATGCACATATGCACACACACATTTGGAGGGCAGAGGAATCCGTGAGAGCAGCAATGTGGAAGAGTCTAGAGCAGCAGCAAAGAGCCAGCACATCAAAAGAAATCACCAACAGAATGAAAAGCCACAGAGTGGGAAAAATTTCAACCAAGTCTCCCTCAGATAAAGGACTTATATCTACAACATATAGAGAATTTAAAAAAATCAGACACCCCCCACATTCAAAGATCCAATTGAAAAATGGGCAGTTGAGATGAATATGCCATTCTCAGATGAAGAGATACAAATTGCAAATAAATATACAAAAAAAATGTTCAACATCACTGTGGATAGGTGCAAATTAAAACAACACTGAGATTCCATCTCACCCCAGAAAGAGTGGTTATCATCAATAAGACCCAAAATGTACAACAGATATTTTGAAATGGGAAGAAACTGTTCAAAAGGAAAGAGAAACTGGATGGGTGAAAGGAGAAAAGAAGGAAGAGAAAAGGAAAAAATATATATATGTATACAAAAAAGGTAGTTATACTACTAATTGTTATTAGTTCATTAAAAAGGAAGTTTTATGCCTATATTGTTTGATCAATTTTTCATACCCATATCTTTTAATATGAGCATCTACTTCAATGAAAACAATACACAATGTACTAACCATTATTACTCTCTTACAATCTTACTTTGAATTTTTGTACCATTGTTTTTATTGCTTTTTTTTATTAAAATAAAAAAGTCATTAAGCAGATCAATGCATGAGATGCTCAGTATTGACCTAGATGAGTATGAGGGGTGGTGATTAAATCCATAGCTAAATTCCTTAGAAGATAAAATATTATTGAAAATAGAAATCGCAAGCTCAAACTTGGCTTCTTGGATTCAGTAAAGAACTTCAAAAGATAGAAAGCATTATATTTGTAACTCACAAGGACACCATGAAGACTAATAACCTTAACTTTCTTAAGGTCAGTTTTCTATAGCTGGAGTACCTCCAAAGTATTTTCTGACCTGCAATGAGTGTTGTTCCTGTCCCTATGCTATTTATCAGTGTCATTTTTTCTGGTAACAATAAGTTATGTATAAATTTAAACCTTCTCCATGTATCTTTATTGAATCAGATACTGGTATCATTTTTTTCTGGAACATATGGTGATGAGAAGCTAATATATTTAAAGTTTTTTGGAATGGGGGAAGTATTTTATTAAGACTATAGTGTTTTCCTTGACCTATTTAACATATAATACCAATTCCTGTGCCTAAAAGAAAGTCTTTAGATTTTCTTATTCTTGCTTTTGTGACTCCTGAGTCATTTCTCTCAAATGTACTCATCTTGATTTTTTCCTCTTAGTGGGACAACAGCAATGGGAAAGTTGGACCTGTAGGGTCAGCATTAACGAGAATAACAAATAACTTTAAAAGCAAGGCCCTCTTAAATTTCAGTTTTTGCACCCTGTATAGAAATTATATCACCTCACAAGAGTGATCTTCTTAAGGACAAGGAAAGATTTTATCTAACTCACCTGCATTTGGTGCATCTAAAACTGAGTATCAGTTGTTAATTAACATTTAATGAGTGGCAACATGTTATGATTCCTTTTGCTTGTCATTTAAATTTAAATATTGATATTTTTAGTGAGTACAATTTAAAATTTTCCATTTTCTCTCTCTTATTTAAGGATATTTAAATTTCTTTGTGCTTCTTATCAGAAACCTGAAGAAACAAAAATTATTTCAACTTTCTCTATCATGGAATTCAAAGTTCTTATTTTCATAACTCTTGTCAAAATCTTGCAAAAGTGTAATAGTTATGGCTTATATTACAGGTAAAGGGAGTGCAATGGCAGCAGAAATCAGTATAAAAATTTTTCATCAATTATAAACATTTCTCTGGCAATGATCATGGGTTAAAAAATCAAAAGAGCATTCAATCATGAGCATGTTAAAATACACTCCTTTACATTGTCTCTATCTTTCTAAAACTTTTTCACTGTTACGAAGTTCTACAATAATCACTTAGATTTGCATAATCCTTTTCATCTTAAAGAGTCCCTAGCATTTTACAAATCAAACCCTTGTATGTACTTCATCTACATGTAGTCCTTTTTATGTCTCCATTAATCAGAAATCTGAAGTGAGGAATTCTCTTCTGCTCTCCTGCACTTTGCCATTTGTGGACTGATGACTTTTATCATGCTCCTCATAAGCAAGTGTGGAATCTTTTCTGGCATCAAAATAGTCTCAAAGTGCTACAATTAAAATAAGGTGGCTGATAGGCTGCTTTTGATTTACAGCAGTGCAAATCAACTTAACCTTCACAGTATGATGACATAAAAGGCAGAGCTTGCAAGTAGTATCATAGTCCATCGATAGATCTGAATTAATTAGGTTGATGTTCTGACATTCTTTGTTGTCTGACTCATTGCAGAAAGAAAAAAAAGAAAGAAAGAAAGAAAGAAAGAAAGAAAGAAAGAGAAAGAAAGAAAGAAAGAAAGAAAGAAAGAAAGAAAGAAAGAAAGAAAGAAAGGGCAAGGAAGGAAGGAAGGGGAGGGAGGAAGCTTGGGGAAGAAAGAGTTAAAGATAAAGAAAGGGAAAGAAAGAGAGAAAGGAGGGAAATTCCCATGTTGACATCCTAATGTTTTCTTTCCTATGGCTGCTGGATAAAACCAAAAACAAATCCACAAACATGAGACTGATGTGCAGAATTGACTTGTACTTACAATCGTTCGTGTTAAGTTCTTAAGACTGGATACTTTGGACATTGAAAGTTTTAAAGATAAGTTCTAATTATCATGCAGACTACAAGGCTATAATATTTGCAAACTGTCGTAGTTGGGCATTTTGAACCACCAAATTAGCAAGCCCGCAGAGAAGTAAGAATATCAAGAGCTCTTTTGAGGTCAGATTAATCATTATACTCTGGAAAACTACTTTACCCTTACTGGAATTCTAGCATGTTGGTCAAGGATCATTTTTCTTTCTCTTCCTAAACATGTCAATAGAAGTCAAAACTCCAGCTTTTATCTTTAATTGCTCAAACAAAAATCTGTTATGTAGATAGTTCAAGTTTTAATTTACCCCGTTATGACTGAAATGTCAAGAGAAAAGTATATGATTTTGAGTACGATATATATTCTAGAGAAGCTTCCTAGGAGGGATATCTACTAATACATCCATACTTGGATACAAAAATCTTTGGAATTTCATCTGGGACTTAATAAACTGCTTTATTTCTGTTGAAGGCTGAATTTTTGCTGGTTATTGATGTATAGCTTATTTTTCATATTGCTCAAATTAGGGTCAATTCCATACTTGTGGTTTCATAATAATTTATAGAGAGAACACACTAGCATTGATTTAGCTATATGCATTGCAGTCTGCCCTGATCTTGTCTTCTAGTTTCAAGGTAGTGTTTACCTAGCTTGAAACCGTGTGTGAAATTCCAAACATTGTCACTGTGTGAAGTTATTCACAGTATTCTCATGCAAGATTTAAAATCCTCTGCCTGTAGTTAGGGGTGGGAAAAAATAGCATGGCTTCATTTGACACAAATAATACAGCTATAGATTAAATACGAATATAGGTATTCCAAAAATACAGGTATGATTCCAAGTGGCCATGTTCGTGGTATGTGACTGTGAGTTGACATGTTTATCAGGTTATCTGGCTTCTCAAAAAAAAAATTGTTTCAACTAAATGTCATGTCACTCTGTCAATTTCCTATCTGAGTGAAAAGCTATAAGGCTTGCTGCAGCACAAGGTTAATCGTGTGGCTCATGTCAGGGCCTTTATTTCTGAACCGTGAAACTCTACATTCTTTCCTAATGCTTTGTGACAATGACAGTGACTCTGTTTTCATAGGTGAAGCAGCCTATGAACTCTTTTCTATTAGGTACCTGCATTTCCCCTCTGAAGCTGAAATTTTGCTCTTTCTAGGATGTTTGCCATGAAATAAAGCTACTGTAGAAAAGTTTTAATTTCTTTTTCCACTCAGCAGGCTGCATATCTGGGTCATATGGTAGCTTTGTTCTGCCCCAGAAGCTATTAACAAGTCAGTGTCTGAAAAGAAAATAATGAAGGTGGCCTTAAAGACACTTGTATGGTCAGGCAAATGTAAACAGAAATGCCTGGTATTTACTAGGCTTTTGTGATACGCCAGACATTGCTCAGAGGATACACAGATGGTAAGTCACTGAATGGTCATCTGAACGGCCCTAAGAGTGTAAAGTGTAAATGATAATGATACATGTATGAACAGGCCCAGGTGTTAAACATTTGTACCCCATGTGGTGCAATTAGAAGGTTGTGAAACTAAGAGGTTGGCCCTAGGAGGAGGTCTATAGGGCATCAAAGCTGGCCATGGGACCCTCCAGCTATTGCACCTTTTGTTCCTAGCTTATGTAATGAGGAGGTCATGCCCTCTTGCCATGATGTGGTGCCTCATCACAGACCTAGAACCAACCAGTTATGCGCTGAAACCTCCAAAAGTGAGAAACTTTTCATGTGATCAGTTGCTTATCTCAAGTGTTTGTTACAGTGATGGAAAGCTGACTAATATGCAAACACACAGATGTATACATGATGCCTCCATCCTTCCAGTTGTTTAGATAAAAATACTCGGAGTTGCCTTTGATTGTTCTCTTCTCCAAATCCACATCCATAAAAACCCCTTTGCCTCTACCAAAAGCAGACCTCTAGATCCTGTTCCCTTATCTCTATGGCCATCACCTTGATCCAGGCCACATCTTGCCTGAATGGATGATTTATAATGGCCAGTTATTTTTCTACTTTAGCATTCCCCCCGATTCCACCTCATTTGTCTGCTCTCTAGTGGTTCTTCTAAAATTAAAGTCAGATCTTGTCTTTCCTGTGTTCAGTATTCTACAAAAGCTCTCCATTTCATTTGGAGTATTCAAAATGGTCTGTCTGGACCTACATGATCTCTCCACTGCTACCTCTCTGACATCATCTCCCACTACTATTCCTCCTGCTCAACAGGCCCCAGTCTCATTAGACATTTTATTCTATGAAAATATAAATCAAAATTTCATGATCAAAGAGCAAGATAATAACAATAGTTATGACATTGGTTCTTTAAGGTAGTTACTTAGGTAAGACATGAATATGCATACCACAGACAAAGTTGGCCTTCCCTCTAAGTATCTACTTGTCTAATCACTCCTTTTGTCAGATCCTTGTTCAAATTTTACTTTTGTAACACAGTTAAGTATTTTTTTGTCATCATTTTCTTTAGAATTAAAACAAGTCTAGAAAGATTAAGTATCAAGGCTATGACACAAACCTGTGTAGTTTGATGTGTAAAGGAGTCATTTAAATGACAGAATGAATGCATGCAAGAGTCAAGATGTCAACTTTTATCTCCATTTTGCATATGGATGTAAATCAGGACATCACATAAAATTTGTGGTCCCACACACTGTGAACACAAGTATGGTTTCACCCAGCATGGCTCTTATGACAGTGGCTTTGAAGGGCTGCTTCTCTATGTGAAGTGAGTCGCTCCTCCTTTTTCAGAACCTTCTGCACAGGTTCAGCTCAAGAGCCATCTTTGCACAGGGCCTCCTTTAGCCTCACTGAATCTTTGGTCTATTATCAATGTCCTGCTTCCACAAGTTCATTCTTCAGCCAAGTAGTCATTAAGTTGTACTGCTTTATCTGTTTACCTTTCTTATGCTTTGTTTCTGACAAAATAAGTACTTTTAAGTTACTAGAAGTAAAGCAATATGTTTAAAACGAGGAAAATACTTTTAAATAAGCCCACCCTTCATAGCCCAAATTGAATGCCACCCCTTCTACACATTTTTCTCTGGCCGTCGTTGCTCCAGTCATATCTTTCTATTACAGATCACTGAAATCGTCAATGTTGCTATCCCTTCCCCAAAATTTATATATTGAAGCTCTAACCCAGTGTGGCTGTAATGCAAGATAGCCCTAAGAAGAAATAAACATTAAATAAGGTCATAATAGTGGAGACCTCATCCAAAGGCATTAGTGGTTTTGAGAGAGTCAACACAGAGATGAAGTCCCCGTATCCATCCCTGTGTGGGCTCTTGGCAAGCCAGAAAGAATCTGAGTAGGCCGAACCTTGATCTTGGCCTTGTAGCCTCCAGACTGTGAGAAAATATATTTCTGTATTTTTAAAGTACCCACTCTATGGTATTTTATGATGGTAGCCTGAGAAGTTTAAGAAATATACTCTGTTGTACTTATAGTTATGTTTCACAACATAGTTCTTGTTTCTTCAGATAACTTTGAGGAGACAAAAATGACATTTTTCTATTCATTCTCTTAAGATTATGTTCTGGAAGAGTTAGCATTTATATTTCTTCAATAACATACCCTTTTCCTATCAATGAATTTGTCTTTTCCCTTTTTCATTGTCTTCTCCTGACAGATGAAATATTACATTACTCATCATTTTTAGCCATAAAGAAAACAAGTGTCTAGAGCAGTATGAGAATTGATCTTGTTCTTCGCTAATCCTTTTTCTCATTTCTGATTATCTAGAGTGAGAAGTTAGAAATGCAATTTGCTCAAAACACAGGTTTAAACAGTTATTTTAGCATTTTTAGAGTAAAAATCCCTTTTGAGATTTCAACTAAAGCTACCAGCCCTAAAAATGCATATGGGAAAAATGGGACCCCAGAACTTATTTAAAGTTCTCCTGAGTATCCTGAAGTCCTGGTTTATGAACTTTAGTCTCAGACAATGTAGTCTAAATTCATCACAGTAGGTGGAATTTACCTGAACCTTCATAACAAACCTGAAAATATAGAGATGCTGGGGTCACGTAACCTAAAATATCCTTCTAAATTTTCCACACCCATACTTCTTATGAGAAGCTCTGAAGTAGAGAAGTGTGAGCTTTTCTACCAGAAATTTTACAGTATTGAAGAAACTTAGAATTCTGTAGGCTCCCTGGCTGTCCACTATTTTCCTGATGGAATCAGCAAAGTAGGTTGCCTGTGATATTTTTAAAATCATGTGGGGAATGTTTCAAGGCTTGGTCAGATTGCATATTAAAATGAGTCATGATGCTGACCTATACTTTGAGCCATAGGGACCAACAGCCTTAAGGGAAATCAACTTTGGGAAAGCAACTTGTACATTTTGATATATGTCATGTTATCCTAATAGAAGTGAAGGATGAGGAACAATTAGAGGGACTCCGGGATGGCTGCACTTACAAGCTGCCTCTTGAGCCATGTGGCCAAAACGACTGCTTCAGGGACTGAGAAGGGTTTCCTGCTTCTCCTCTCTACAGTATCTGTGGGCAAGCATGAAAGCTGGAAACCCTTTCCAGCATATGCCTTTCTCACTCACTCCATGGTGGAAAAGAGCAAAAGCAAACAGTGTTTGTTCTCACTTAGAAAAACATTAACCTTATCAACTGTTATTCTCTAATGGTTTATTTGAATGTTGCAACTGAATGCATAAAACAGCATAAAAAAGGGAAGAGTCTTTAATAGTTCTTGGACTACGATGAAGGAGCATAGAAAAGTCCTTCAGTAACTGTATTATATTAGATGTTAAAAAACAAATACCTACAAAATTATATGGCTTTTTTTTTTAACCAACGGCTTCTCTGATGGGTGAAAAAGGCCAAGCGCACACAATGGAGAATGCTGTCCCAGTCTCTTGGTCATTGATATATTCTTCCTCCTTTCACAACAAAAGTACTCATTTCATACTGAGCTTTGCTTGTGGAACCAGAGATCCAATGTATTAGTGAAGATCTGTAGGTGACAATGTACAGGTATAGGAAGATCTTAGATATAAAGAAAAAATAAAAAAGCATTCAATATTCTGAAGAAACAGATTTTTAGCAGAGAATAATGACTCTGTCCTAGATTTTCTGATGTATCAACTTTGATGCTACACAAGCAGAATTTTCTTATGTGACTGCAGCAGAAAGCTCAGGTTCTCTGGAGTCCTGTGCTATTTATGAACGCAAATAAGAAACATAGCTTCCTTTCCCTAATTGCACCTGGCGAACAGTCAGAATGACAGACTGGGAATGTTCTTAGTCAGTAACTTTGTTAGACAGAGCCAAACATCCTGATACACACAGCAATTACACCTTCACTTCCACGGCCCACACGCACAATTCCCATGGCTGTCATTTCTAACACTATTGAGAAGGTACCAAAGCTACCCTAGTTTTCTCCCTATGCATATGTTTTTATGTCCTAGCTTCATTCTTTCAGTAATGATATATTAATAGATATGCTCTGGACTTCTAAAATGGTACCTGCTCGGTGTGGTGGACCATACATGTAATCCCAGCACTCAGGAAGCTGAGACAGGTGGATTGCCACCAATTCAAGGGTAGCCTGAACTACATAGTAAGACCCTATCTCAAAAATATATAAGTAAATAAATAAAATCATACCAGTTTACATCATAACAATGATGTTTTGCAATATTTTTCAAGAGTTTTTGTGTTATTTGTTTGGTGGGAAAACCATTATTTTGAATTCTAACTGTGCAGTTGTGGCCTTGGAAAAGTAATTTAAAAGTTTTGAAACTGTGTTTTTTTATCCATAAAATAAAAGTCATAATGTTTGTAACATTCTCACAGTCACTGTGATAAATCAGATGACATATATGAAAGTATTTGATAAAGTGAAAAATGCTTTCAAAATAATGATAGTATTGTTATTATTTCTAATTCATAACTTTATTAAAAATTCAGATCAAAGGTTTAATTTACCTCTGTTACTCACAGCATTACTTACTTGTAAAATTTTTTTTTATTTTGTATTTTCCTTATATCTTCACATCAGCAGAAAAGGGTAAAGCAGTCTCTCGTAGTCTGATCTGGCTGCTACTAAGCATCGCTGAAAATAAGACTTAGCCTTAAAAACCTGCCTTACCTGTCTTACAAGTAGCGTGGAGCAAAAGAATAGAGGTGCTAGGTAAGGATAGGCTGCTTGGGGCTGATGCCTAGTTTTCAAGGCTATTTTTCAGCTAGGTCTTATTTTTGGAGAAAGAGCTATATTTTTTAAAAAATCATTATGCTAAGCAACTCATAAATAGTTAAAATTTATTTCTCAAAATTATGGACACAGGAAGTTCAAAATCAAGTCTGGGCAGGTTCAGTGACCAGGGAGGAGCCGAGATACAACCCACCAATAGCGCCCTCTTGCTGTGACTTCATATGGTGGACCAAGCAGGCATGCTCTGTAGAATTTATGTCACCTAAATATCATTTAGAGGGGCTATACCCTCAGGACTTAATCCCCAAAGCCCATGCCTCCTAATATCACCACCTTGAGGTTAAGATTTCTACTTATGAATATGTGGAGGGCACAAACAGTCATACTATGGCACAGTTCCCACACAGATCTTTGAAACAAATCAGTGAAAATTCTGAATTCAGACAAAGGCTACTCTGCAGTATGTATATGGTAGTTACTCATTTTCTGCATTAAAAATGAATTGGGTTTCAACAACCACAATAGACTATGTTATGGTTGATTTACTGTGTCAACTTGAGAAGTTTACAAGTTTAACTAAGAGACTCAGCAGGGAGCCAGGATCTTTACTTTTTAAATATCCTAATCCTGTGCAAGAGGAGGGCACAAAAATTTTGAGTGCAAAGTCCACCCTGGGAGATAGGGTGGGTGGTTTGTGTACAATATAAGGAAGGAAAAGAGGCTTTTTTCTTCTTCTCTTTTTTCTCTTATGGCTTTGCTGTCTTCTGCCACCTCAAAGTGCTGCCCATGAGCCATGCCACCCTGCCTTGGAGCCAGCTGATTAAGGACTGGAACCTCCACAAACTGAGTTAAATAAACCTTTCCTTCCTTAATTTTGGGTGTCAGGTACTTTGTCTCAGCAATGAGGGAAAAATAACCAAGACAGAATTTGGTAGCAAGAGTGGGGTCATTGCTATGACTATACCTGACCATGTGGTTCAAAAACCTATGGGAATGGCTTGTGGGAAGAGTTTGGAAAGGTTTGATGTCTCATGAGAAAGAAGTTCTGGAATACCTTAGGCTGTTCTGTATGGGAGATTCTGGTCAGAGCTCAGAAAACCAGAAGGCAGATGGAAATCCTGCTAGTAAAGACCAGGCATGGAGGTTTCTGCTGGGAAGGACTGCATTGGTTGTTGAACTCCAGATGATGTGTGTTATGGCTTGGCAAAAAGTTTGTCTGAATTTTTCTCTTGTCCAGAGACTTTGCCTGAGACTAAGATTAAGGGTGGTGAACAAATTAATCTGGCAGAAAAAATTTTAAGGCAATTGAATGTTGAGGCAGTGGAATGGTTATTATTGGTGGCTTTCAACCAGATCTATGTTGAGAATCAAGAGCAAAGAGACCAACAGGATGATTTAAAACATTGTGAGTTTGGCCAGAAAGGAATCTCCAATAAAACTGTGGACTAAAAAGATACAACTGAGGAAATCTAGATTGCTAACAAGGAACAGGAGAATAGAAATGGTGGCCTGAAGGCAACACAAAAAGCAGCAAGTCTCGAACTTTTGCAGCTACAAATCTACAGAAATGAAAGACTTTGCTTTGAGGCCACAGAGCACCATGTTCCAGAATGGTGGTGGCATAAAAAATTTGTTTCTCAGAAATGGATTCAGAGTGGCCAGCAATCCAGCCAAGAGAAAGGAAAGCCTGGCTACCGTTTCAGCTTGCAGCAGAACCTGGCATCATTCACATGGCACTGGTTTTAGGTATATACAGAATGAAAGAGTTCTGAGGTTAAAAGGGCTTTCATCCCAATTTCAAAAGGCCTGGGAGGCCAGGAAGTATGCCCCTGAGAGGGCAGTGTGTAAAGCTGTGAATGTGAATCCAAAGGTGTAGGGGAGAACCCAGAAGTTTGGAAGTCAGGAACATGGATCGTCTAAGGAAAACTGCAAAGACTGAGAAGAGGGGCCTAAGAGAGAAGTTGTGGGAACTACAACATCAAAAGTGCTGTAAGGGTGGAGTCACATAAGCCCTTTGAAGCTCACAATTTGCCACAGATTGCTTGAGGTGCTGAAGGTGTAACTACAGACTTAATGTTTGTCCTGCTGGATTTTGGACTTGCTTTTGTTCCAATTCTTGTATCCTCCTATTTGTACTTTTGGAATGAAAATGTTTAACTTGTGCCATGGAATATTGGAAGCATTCTTGCAGCTAAGAGTTTGCCTTACATCTGGGAAACTTGGGACTTGGACTTTTCAGCAATGCTTAAACTGTTAGGACTTTGGCAATTCTTCCAGATGGACTAAATGCCTTTTGCATAATAGTTCACAGTTTTGATCCATTCAGTATGATATTTGGTGTTGATTTGTCATATGCAGCTTTTACGAGATTGAGATAAAGATCACCTATTCCAATTTTTTGTAAGGTTTGAATGAGTGCTGGACTTTGTCAAAAACTTTTTCTGAATTACTGAGATGTTCATATGATTGTTGTCCTTGGCTCTGTTGTTATGGTGCATTACATTTTTTGATTTACATATGCTGAATCATCACTGCATCCCTGGGATGAATCCTACTTTGTTATGGTGTATAATCTTCTTGATGATTTGCTGCATTCTGTTTAACAGTATTTTATTGAGGATTTTTGCATCTATGTTCATTAGAGAAATTAGACTATAATTCTCTTTCTTAGTTGAGTACTTCTACAGTTTTTGCATCAGGGTAATGCTTACTTCCAGGAATAAATTTGGAAGAATTACTTCCCTTTCAATTTCGTTAAAGAGTTTGAGAAGTAGTGGTGTTAGGTCTTCTCTAAGTTTCTTGTAGAATTCAGCCATGAATGTGTCAGGGCCTGGGCTTTTCTTCATTGGTAGGTTTTTATTTACATCCATGATTTCATTGATTGATATTGGTATTTAGGATTTTCATATCTTCTTGATTCAGCTTTTGTGATTCGTATGTATCTAGGAATCTGTCCATTTCTTCTGCATTTTCCACCTTATTAAAATACAAGTTTTAAAAATAGGTATAGATGACCTTCTGCATTTTTTCAGGATCCATTGTGATTTCACCCTTCTCATTACTAATTGCATGGATTTTAGTCTTTTCTTTTGTTTTTTTTATAAAGTTCAATTAGGGTTTGTCAATTTTATTTAACCTTTGAAAGAACCAACTCTTTGATTCATTGATTCTTTGTATTGTTGTTTTAGTTTTCAATGCATTAATTTTTGCTCTGATCTTTATCATTTCTTCCCTCCTATGAGCTTTTGGCTTAGCCTGCTCTTGTTTTTCTAGAAGTTGGAGGTTCACCATTAAATTGTTTATTTGCACTTGCTCTGTTTTCCCAATATGGGTATTTACTACTATAAATTTTCCTCTTAGGTCTGCTTTCATCATGTCCCATGAGTTCTGGTATGTTGTATTGTAATTATCACTCAAGTGTAAAAACTGTCTAATTTCTTCTTTAATTTCATCTGTGACCCATTGATTATTCAGGAGGTTGCTAATTAATTTCTATGTGTTTATGAAGTTCTTATGGTTTATTTTGCCATTGATTTTCAATTTCATTGCAGCATGGTATGATAATATACATGAGATAATTTCAATTTCTTTGCATTTATGTAAGCATATTCTGTCAGCTAGTATGTGGTCTATTTTGGAGAACATTCTGTATGCAACTGATAAGAATGTGTATTCTGATATGGGGTGAAACACTCTGTAGGCATCTATTAAGTCCATTTGTTCAAAAGTTTATTTCAGTTCCAATATTTCTTTGCTGAATTTTTGTCTAATTGATGTCTTTTTGTGACAGTGGAGTTTTGAGATTTCCCAGTACAATTGTGTCTTGGTTACTTTTCGCTCGTTGCCGAGACAAAATACCTGACGCCCAAAATTAGGGAAGGAAAAGTTTATTCTTACAGTTTCTCAGGAGTTTCAGTTCATACTTAAGTTGGCTCCAATGCAGTGTGGCGGGGCAGGGTTGCCTTCCATGGCAGCCATGAGCAGCAAGGCGCGCTGGCGAGAGAGAGAGAGGTGGAAGCTGGGAAGCAGAAGACCCGCCTTCTCTTATCTGCACATCGGCTCCACCCTGGGTGGGTGTAGCAGTCACATCATTAATCCTGGCGCTAGACAACAAACTGATCACAAGCATCAGACTCAGCCCCATCAAAAGTATGAGGACTTGGGGGTACATAGCATACCCTATACATATCCACCCCTGGACCCCCAAGGACTCATTTATATCCTTACTATGAAAGATATTTAGTCTATCTCTAAGAGTTGCCAAAGTCCTAACAGTTTCAGCATTGCTGAAAAGTCCAAGTCCCAAATCTCTTCCAAGATCTATGGCAAACTCTTAACTGTAACCCCCTGTACAAATGAAAACAAGGTTAAGCATTTCCAACATACAAAGGCACAAGGTAAACATTACCATTCCAAAAGTTACAAACAGGGGAATACAAAGCATTGGAACCAAAACAAGTCCAAAATCTAGCAGGGCAAACATTGAGTCCTGGAGTTCTCTGCCCAGCATCTGAAGTAATCCAGTTACAAGCTCCAACACACTTGAGTGACTACACCCCTGCAGCACTTTCAGGGGCTTTAACTTCCAAAGCCTTCCTTGGACAATCCATGTTCCTTGGCTCCACCCTTACATCTTTACACATTGCTCTCTGTAGGCGAGGCAGAACCTGCCTTAGCCTTTTCTTGTACTTAAAACCAGCGCCACGTGGATGCCGCCAAGGTCCGCTGCAGGCTGGAGCAGTAGCCAGACTTTCCTCTCTCTTGGCTGTAGGGGTCGACTGCCTGGATCGCTGAGCTCTCTGAACCTGACTGTGAGGAACAGCTTCTCTATGCCACCATTCTGGAATCCAGCATGGCCGCTGCCATTTTGGGACACTGCGTGGCCTCTGTCGCCACTCTGGGACAATGCACTCTGTGGCTTTTTGTCGTCACTCTGGGACAGGGCACTTCGCGGTTTTTTCCTCTGAGCAAACTCTTTCACTTTTGAAGGCCTGAGGCTGCAAAGGACGGAGGCCCACTGCTTCCCAGGATGCCCCCAGGCCATCTTTTTTACTCTTTTGTTCCTTCTCAACAGTCAAGAACTCAGCTCCATCTTTACAGTCCACAGCTTCCTGGCCAAACTCACGTTTTAAATCGTCATGCTGGGCTCCTTGCTCTTTATCTGCAACATAAATCTGGCTAAGAGCCCCCAACAAAAGCCAAGCCACCATTTTAATGTTTGGCTGCCTCATAATTTCTGTCTGTAGAGTAATTAATCCTTTGCCCTTAATCTCAGTCTCAGGCAAAGTCTCTGGGCATGGGCAGAACGTAGACAAACTTTCTGCCAAACCATAACACACATCGTGTGGAGTCCAACACCCAATGTTGTTCTTCTTCCCAGCAGAAATCTCCCGAGTCTGGTCTTTACTGGCAGGCTTTCTATCAGCCTTCCGGTCTCCTGGGCTCTGACCAGAATCTCCCATACAAAACAGCCTAAGCCGTTCCAGCTCTATGCATGTAGATGACATCTCCGAAACTTTCCAAACTTTCCCCACAAGCCATTTCCAAAGGCTCTCGAACCACATGGTCAGGAATAGTCACAGCAATGACCCCACTCCTCTGGTACCAAATTCTGTCTTGGTTACTTTTCACTCGCTGCCGAGACAAAATACCTGACGCCTAAAATTAGGGAAGGAAAAGTTTATTCTTACAGTTTCTCAGGAGTTTCAGTCCATACTTAAGTTGGCTCCAATGCAGTGTGGCGGGGCAGGGTTGCCTTTCATGGCAGCCATGAGCAGCAAGGCACACTGGCAAGAGAGAGAGAGGTGGAAGCTGGGAAGCGGAAGACCCGCCTTCTCTTATCTGTACATCGGCTCCACCCCTGGGCGGGTGTAGCAGTCACGTCATTAATCCTGGCGCTAGACAACAAACTGATCACAAGCATCAGACTCAGCCCCATCAAAAGTATGAGAACTTGGGGGTACATAGCATACCCTATACAAATTGTATTAGGGCTTATTTGTGTTTTCTTGTCCAATAGCATTTGTTTCATATACTTGGGTGCACTGGTATTTGTTGCATATATATTTATGACTGTTATTTCTTCTTTTGGATTGTTCCCTTTACAAGGGTATAGTTACCTTCTTTATCTCTCTTAGTCAGTCTTGGCTTGAAATTCACTTTGTCTGCAAATAGAATAATTATCCTGCTTTTTTCTGGATTCCTGTCACATGGGATATTGTTTTCCATTCTTTTACTTGCAGTCTATGAATTTCTTTTAAATTAAATGTGCTTCTTGCATACAGCATATTATTGGATCCTGTTTCTTGATCCATTCTCCCAGTCTGTGTCTTTTGATTGGTGAATTGAGACCATCACCATTGATGGTTATAACTAATAAGTATTGACTTATCCTTGTCAAGTTATGTTCATGTTGCTGACTCTTCATTTTTTTTTCCTCCCTCTGTTTAATTGTTTGCCTCACCTTGTGAGTTTCTTCTGTTGGAGTTCATAGAGTTGTAGTCCTTGACATCTCTTTCTCAAATATCCTTCAAAACATTTTGGAGTGCTGGTTTGGTGATTATATATTTTCTCAGGTAAATGGAAGTATCTTATTTCTCCATCAGTTTTGAAAGAGTTCTGTGGGCTACATCAATATGGGTTGAAGGCTATTTTCCTTTGGAACTTGAAATACTGCACTCCAAACTCTCTTCAACTTGAGAGTTTGTGCTGAGAATTCAACTGTGATTCTTTTCTTTAAATTTTTTTAGCATTTAGTTGTTTTATGTACCTTAATTGCTATCAATTTAGCCAGCCCTCTGAACCAGCAGGCTGCCTATGGTGGGGGCGGGGATGAGGAGGCAAGAGGTTGTTGACACTGGTAGGCTCAAGAGAGGTGCGGATGTTTCTCTTCCTGGACTCCACACTGTTCATGCCACTCATCAGGAAGGCTGGCTAGTTGTCTTCTGGTTGGATCCTCCCTCAACTGTGATTCTGATGGGCTTCCCTTTGTTTGTTTCTTCTTTCTAACAGCTCTTAAGATTTTATTATTGTACTGAATTCCTGAAATCCTGACTATGATATGCCTCTCTGTAGATTTTTTTTTTTTGATCATGGCTAATTGGAGTTCTGTATACCTCACTTATCTGTACATCAATTTTTTGTTTTCTATCACCAAAGTTTGCTGCCATGATGTCTGTGAACTGTTTTTTAGTATTATTTGTGCTATATCCTGCTTTTTCACTTACTCCAATTAATCCTAAATTATTATTTTTGTCTCATCCAGCAGCTGCTGGATTGGTATCTCATGATCCCTTGCTATTTTTGAGAAATCTTCCTGTCTTCTATATGTGAGATCCTGTCCTTACATTGGCTTAATCTGCTGTGAATACTTTCAGTGGAATTTTTATTTTCCTGAACGTCTGCTTGAATCTGCCTTGTGAATTCCATTTTTTCCTATGCTGAGCATTCATGGCTTCCATAATTTTCTTAAGCTTTTGTTTTTTTTTTTTTTTTTTGGTCTGTATCTGCTCTAGTGTCACTAAGCATAGCTTTCATTGTGGACGCTATCTCTTCAGTTATCTGAGGGATTATTTCTGATTTGATTTTTTTCAGAGTCTCATAAAACTATGAACCAAAATAAATCCCTTTTCCTTTAAATTGGAAGTGTTGTGTACATCGTTTTAGCAAAGAAAAAGTAATTAAGACATAGAGGGAACTATTTTTTTTTAGCAACCTATGATTTGCATAAATAGATGAAGTCGAAAGTATTTTTTTAAAAGTGAGAATTAGACATAGAATTTCAGCTATCAGGAAGACTATGGAACCAGGTTACTTGCATATAGATTCTGCTCAATGACTTATTGTCCTGAGTTTCTTCACGTGAAAAGGGGAAATGAGCTGGGCGTGGTGGCATACACCTTTAACCCCAGCACTCAGGAGGTTGATGCAGGAGTATCCTTGTGAGTTTGAGACCAGCCTGGGCTACAACGTGATTTCAAGGCCATCCTGAACTGCGTAGTGAGATCCTCTCTCAAAAAAATAGGGCTGGGAGGGCCGGGAGTTTGGCTCAGTGCCTTAAGCGCCTGCCCTGGCAGGCACAAGGTTGTGAGTTCAATCCCAAGTGCCGCAAAAAAAAAAAAAAAAAAAAAAAATAGGGCTGGGGATTTAGTTCAGTGGCCTAAGCACCTGACTGGCAGGTGCGAAGTTGTGAGTTCAATCCTTGGTACCAAAACAAACAAACAAATAACAACAACAAAAAAGCAGGAATGATTAGGATTAGTCCTGAACTCACCAAGTTGCTATAAGGATTAGAAGCATTATTTATTTTACAAAAAGAAGCTAAAGTATTGCCTGGAAATTTGTGTTACATATATAAAAGATATTATTGCATGGGCGTGTGCATGAGGGTTGCTACTTTTAATACATTGTTCTTTGTTACCTATTTGTGCTCATTATTCAGCAAGTTAGTCAAAGAACTAATACATTAAAACTTAAGTTGATAAGGATTTGTGAGACTAATTTGTGTTGAGCAAATTTAAAAGAATTTGATTCATAAACCAAAATAACAGCACACCTATTTTTTCTGAAATCAGAACTCCTAAAAGGACCAAATATATACATCAGTAAATATGAAATTCTCTTTTAAAGCATTTCTCCAGCAATGGAGAAAAACAGCAAAAAGCAAAATGTAATTGTATGACTTTGTGAAGTGTTTCATAAACTCCTCACAAGTGGGTAGTTCACCTTTTTCTGTAAATTATTTTTTTAGTAAAGAAACAAGAATCCTAGTATCATTCAGCAAAAATAATTTTAAAACAGTGATGAATTATCATATTTCCTAAGATTTTCATATTTGGGTGTATTGGCATGTGACAGTCTGCATCTTATTTTTAATTTCAAAATCCTCCCCATTATTTTAATACATTTTCAGTACTCTATTTCTAGAATTTCAACTTGTTTCTCACTAATTATACTCATATTTGAATTGATAGTTTTTAAAGGCCTGCTAACAAGAAGGAGTGTATATTCATTTCATTTATGATATGCACATATGTCAAATTTTAAAGTGCATTATTTCTTGAAAGATACATATAACTGGTTAATGAATCTCACATATGAATGAACTTTAATTAACTCCATTTTAAGGAATTATTTTTCCCAATTGTAAGTATCTGACTCATAACAGAGAACTG